>CM035140.1:53598186-53840686 GCA_020205605.1 Panax ginseng
GAACAGGGGCAAGGTTATACAAAAAGAACTCTGTTTTTTTTTTTAGTCTATCTATAAGAGGAGATCATATGAAAAATGTAACCTATTCTTTCGTTTCTTTTGAGCGTATCTAAATAGAGACTATGTTTACATATGGATCCCTACGTCATTACATTACATTTAGGATTAGGAATAGGCATAGTAATCGGACCTGCTTAATCGAGCCGTAGACAGTCAAGTGAAATCCAATCCACGAAATAATTTGATCTATGGACAGCATCATTGTGGTAAAGGTCGTAATGCCAGAGGAATCATTACCGCAGGGCATAGAGGGGGAGGTCATAAGCGTCTATACCAAGAATTCTCACTATTTCTTAGATTCACGGACCCAATTTAATTCAGTGGGATCTTTCAATCACATTTTTTTCCACCAAGAATGTTCCAATCCGCTTGAATACCAGAAAACTCAATGGATTCGGTATTTGATCTTTTCGCTAAAATAAAGAAAAGACATAAAACTCAGAAACAAAAAAATAGAGTCGAACATCCACTTTGAATTTTAAAGAGAAGGTTCGAAAACATATTTATTCTGACTCAGAGGGAGAAATGCACTGGAATACCGATGTGTATCATTTTTGCATTTCACAGATTTTGGTTTGTATATTCATAATGATACCATGAGCGCTTTAGGGAGTCCTCAAGATATGTATTCAGATACCGCTATCCAATTACAACCCGTCTTTGCTCAATGGATACAAAACACCCATGCTTTAGCACCTGGTGCAATCATAGCATTACTATACCTTCCCTATTCATTGCGGGTTGGTTATTCGTCAGCACCGGTTTAGCTTACGATGTGTTTGGAAGCCCTACCAAAGCAGTATTTCACATAGTTGGTATTGCTGCAAGATGCAACCATTTTATGGTAAGAGACTATGATCCAACTACTCGATACAACGATCTATTAGATCGTGGGCTTTCTACATACGAATCGTCTAAAACAACGATTTTTATCAGCTGTAGCAAAGAAAAAAACTTCATAGAAGTCGAAATATGAAGTGAAGAAAGAGATATGCCTAGCTGTTTTGTAGAAATCGTTGACAATACACATCATATAGCTAGCTTGGCGGAACCAATTGATTTGTGTATTGGATTACAAATAGAGAGGAATCGCGGATATCTTATAAAAACGCCAAATAACAACTTTCAAGATCACTCGGATCTCTTCCGTTTCATCGATTTTGTCTGGATCCTCCTTTTCTTCCGAAAAAAGGGAAGGAGAAGGATCTTCTTCGGTGGATCCCTTCTCTCTTTCTATCTTTTGATAGCTAAATGTCTCTCCTGTAGGTTTGAATTCCTTTCTCAAGGTCGGAAGAAAGCAAAGCTAGTCAGACTGACAAGAAGGACTAGCGTATCCCGCAAAGGTCCCTATACCTCCTATTTCCCTAGATTTCAGACTCTCTTTTATGTTCTTTCTCTATTCTTTCGCGCATTTCCTATTTTTCCTTGAAAGAAAAAGGCGGTGGTTAGGAAACGAAGCTGGCTCGACCAGAGGAGTATAATAAGGGCTTGGGACCTATAAACGGAAGAACGTCTTTATTATGGACACTTTATTCTGTCTCCACTTATGAAAGGTCAAGCTAATACAATAGGCATTGCAATGCGAAGAGCTTTTCTTGGAGAAATAGAAGGAACATGTATCACACGTGCAAAATTTGAGAAAATACCACACGAATATTCTACCCTAGTGGGTATTAAAGAATCAGTACATGAAATTTTAATGAATTTGAAAGAAATTATATTGAAAAGACCCGGCGAAAATGGTTAAAAAAGTAAAATTCAATTCTCCAGTGACGGCATCTTTCTTTTTTTTGTCAGTGGAGTAGTGATGAGTGAGTTTTATACACATGAATTGGATACATTCGGGCTTAATTTATTGTTGTTCTCAAGTCTTTTAAGATGTTTTTATGTGTTTGTGTCTATTCAAGCATGTTTTATATTGTTTTGTAGGATTTGGGACAAAAGTTACATGGATCGACGTTCGGGGTGGCTAGATTCGCGTTTTCGGCTTGCCATTTACACAGCAGTCACTTCAAAGCCCATTTTACTATAGCTCCGGATATTATTTTGAAATACTCAAAGAATGAAAGTTGTAGATCTACTTTTCCTCTTTCCGGAGCATCTTGAATCATCTAAATCGGAGTTCGGACGAAGAAGTTATGGCCATTTTCCCAAAGGACATCGGAGCAGAAAATGTCAGAACTTGTAATGATCAGCAAGGGCGCTATTTTTAGTTCATTTTGCAGCCATGGGTATATATAAGGCGTAATCTCGAGCATCAAGCCCAGTCTCAAGGCCTTTGAGGAAGGGGTGGTGATGGCCTGGACGCGTTTTGGGTGAATTTTGACACGTTTTTGACACCAAATTGGATTGGGTTTGTTCCTAAACTCAAAATTAGACTTGTAACCTATAAATACATGATGTAAGGCATAAAATAAAGGGAGATTACATAGATTAGACTAGATTAAACACCCCTTTAGATTAGAACATAACCCTAGTTCTTATTAGTTTTGGAGATTGAAGCAACTTGAAGACCATTGAAGATTCAAAGCGGGGAGCGAAAAGAGGAGTCTCAAATTTCTTGACAATAGATTATATTCTCTTCTCTTCTCTTACTTTTATCTTTTAATGTCTATTCAATTGTGGATTCTTGGTTTTAATTCATTAATTATGAACTAACTCTTTTATTAAGATTTCAATTGAACTTTTTATGGCTATGAATTAGTTATTCATTATATTCCAATTATTTGTGTCAAAGTGAGTTGTTTATCTTGCCTTATGCTTATTGATTAATTATCTGATCAGTAATTACCTTGTTACTCTAGAAGGAATTGAGAAAGGAATTCTAGGGTTAGAACTAGGCATGATATCATGTGACTTAGTTATTTCCACAGTGAATAATTAGGTTTGTGAATAGAATGAGAATATGTATTTGCCGCATGTAACACATAAGGAATTGGGATTATGTGAGTTTAATTCAATTGTTTTGCATAGAGATATAGCAAAATTAATCTGGGTTAAATAGAAGGCAATTGATCGCTCGAGAGAGGGCTTTTGGCACTTGAGAATTTTTGTTAACAATTCAGTAGACATAATAATTGGGATAATTGGATAATTGGTTTATAGTTCATAATTGGGGATATTGAGTCTTAATCCTTATTTACCTAAATTTAATCAAATCTTAGTTGTTTATTTGCTTTCTTTTAGACTAATCTCTTTTAATTGTTTAATTTAGTTTTCTTAACTAGAAAAATCACAATTATTGATTGTTTAAATAAAATTGATTTGGTTAAGAGTTAGTACTTGGTAATTTTTATTAAATAATTCCTCGTGGGAACGATACTCTACTTTCACTTTATTACTTATTCGAGTGTATACTTGCGTATTCATTGATTGCAAAATCGATCAACAAGTTTTTGGCGCGCCAGATTCTTTGGGAATTAATTTAATAATTATTTACCAATATTAATTTCAATCAAATTAGTCTTAATTTAAACATTTTATTTTATTTTAATTCTCCTCCTATATTTCTCTCTTTTTAGGTACCATGGATGACTTTGCGTATCAATGGCCATACCTAAACATGACTCGACCAATGGAAACATGGAGTCCACCATCCACACAACAAGTAGCAATGGTTTACGATTATTGTCTTTGGAAATCATATGAGTCATCAATGCGCCATCGGTTTTGAGTAGGGTACACTATGGTGGTGATTACCCCAATAATTATGTCTATCCCAACAACTATCATCATGATTGGGGTATCACCGGATTTTCATGGAGTAACAATCAAGCTCAAGCTAAAGCCCGAGACAACAAAACAATTAGGGTTTCAAAATCGGACCACAACAACGAGGCGGAAAGCAAGTTGGGAAGAAGCCTTGGATAGATTTATTACAAACTGACGAAAAGAAACACGAGGAACGAAAGGAAACAAAATAAAAGCAGATCTGAATACACAAAGCATAAATCGTCAATCAAGAATCTGGAAAATCAATTGGGGCGAGATAACACATGCGTTGAACTTCCATCTTCAATACACTTGGCTCCATGACATGAATTACGAGGCCGATGGTGAGCGAACCAAATCTGCAGAGCTGGATGTGCCAAATGATATAGATGTTGAAAGAGAGGAAAGACTTGGGGACCAAGAAAAGAGATCTAAGCAAAGATCTAACTTTGAGTACCAACGAAGATGAGCCAATTTCATTAGTATCCCATGTGCCTCCTCCACCAAAGTTCAATAATTGAGGCGGTTTTGCAAAACCATGCCCAATTGGAAGTCATGTAAATCGGCAAAACTCTTGGTGACGTAAAGCTAGTCTGATTGTGGAGTTATGGTGGGATGAAAAGGAGAAGTTAGAGGAAGATTCCATTATGTTTATTAAGCTTCAATGCCCTAATATGATCATCGACATAATGGAGGAAACACCTAGTGGTTTGCCGTTCTTAATGGGGATCCTATCTACAAAGAGCATGCTAGGTGACTTCAATTCAAGGGTTTTTGCTAATGGGAACCTCCCAAAAGAGATATTACTTCTGATGGATGGAGGGTTCCTCAATTTTCGTAGGGGAATTGGATAGAGAATTGAAGAAGTCAGGCTGAAAGACTGTAAAACAAGCGCTTATTGGGAGGCAACCCAAGTTTAATTTTTATTTTTAATTTTTATTAAGTTTTATATTAGTAGTTTGGAATTTGCATTTATTTAGGATTTAATAAAATTGCTTTTATCATGGTTTTCTGAGGTTATTCAAGTCAAATTCAAGTGCGGTAGCCCAATTTATTCCACGTCTTGCTTTATTCTCCAAACTTAAGACAAGGAGGAAGATTGCTATATTTTCGTGGAAGTCATCTGCTTTAATTTTTTCTATCAGTAGCCATTGAGGACAATGTCTAGTTTAAGTTTGGGGGCATTTTAGTGTCGTATTGCATATAGTTAGTTATTTACATTGTAGTTCGTTATATTTTCGGGTTATTTACATTTAGTTTTTTGCATTAGGTTTTTGTTTAAAAAAAAAAAAAATTTAAAAATCATAAAAATAGTAGTTAGTTTACTATGTTTGTTGCAGATTAGTTTATATTTGCATGATTCCAAGCTGTTAGATAGTAAAAAGTCTATTTTGGTGATGATGAGGACCGGAGTTAAGTAGATAAGTATAGTATTGAATATTAGGGCTTTGATGTGATTTCTTGTTATGAATTGAATCTTTTCTGTTTTGGCTTGGTATAATTAAGGTTAACACGTTAATAATGACTATGTTGGTGATTAAGTTTAAATTGATACATAATGGATTTCTTAAGGATAATACTAATGTGAAGGAATGAAAGACATCAATAAGCGGAGATGGCTAAATTTTGATAAAAACTTAAGTTTGGGGGAAAATTTGGGATATATAAGCTTCGCTAAAAAAAAAAAAAAAAGAAAATATAAAAAATTACAAGTGGCTAGTTTTGTTTGGGGCCTTTGTTACTTGAGTAAATGCGCTTAGAAGAAATATATCTTAAAACCTAAGCGCCTTAAGGTCTTATATAGTGCAGGAGTCGTTGGTCGAAAACTCGCTAAGGGGTGACACTGTTAGCCTAATGGAATGAGACATTGCACAGTCATGGTTAAAAAAAAAGAAAGTAAAAAGTAAAAAAAAAACAATAAAACGGGAAAAGAGCAAAAAGCCCCCGTAATGAAAAGTAAAGCATAAGTATCCTGGATTGGACTCTTGAACTTGGTGGATGTTTGACTTTAGTTGGATCTAGCTTGTTCGTGAATTTTGTGAGTTTTTACTGTATGATGCCTTTAAAGAGACCTATTATGTGCTAAATTTGATTTTATATCAGTTAACATTGTTGTGGAGCACACACGCACTATATCAGTGATAACAGTCTAAGATTTGATGAGTGATTGGGAAATTACTGATTTGTTTAAATATGATGTATTATCATGTTTACTTGATTTCTCTAAGGCCGGTTGAATAGACTTGTTTCTGTCATTACTGTTGGAGTCGTAGGCATATAGATTAGTTTCATTACATTGCATTGCATAACATTTTTGTGTTTTTGCTTGAGGATAAGCAAAGTTTAAGTTTGGGGGTATTTGATGAGTGAGTTTTATACACATGAATTGGATACATTCGGGCTTAATTTATTGTTGTTCTCAAGTCTTTTAAGATGTTTTTATGTGTTTGTGTCTATTCAAGCATGTTTTATATTGTTTTGTAGGATTTGGGACAAAAGTTACATGGATCGACATTCGGGGTGGCTAGATTCGCATTTTCGGCTTGCCATTTACACAGAAGTCACTTCAGAGCCACTTTGACTATAGCTCCGGATATTATTTTGAAATACTCAAAGAATGAAAGTTGTAGATCTACTTTTCCTCTTTCCGGATCATCTTGAATCTTCTAAATCGGAGTTCGGACGAAGAGGTTATGGCCATTTTCCCAAAGGACATCGAAGTAGAAAATGTCGGAACTTGTAACAGCGCCGGGGCGCTATTTTTAGTTCATTTTTTGCGTCATTTGGGCGCTATAAGGCGATCTGAGTGTCAAGCCAGTCTTTGAGGCAATATTGGGGAAGGGCTTGGTGATGGCACGGGACGCGTTTTGGTAATTTTGACGACACCTTTTAACTCCAAATTGGATTGGATTTGTTCCTAAACTCAAAATTGGACTTGTAACCTATAAATACATGATGTAAGGCATAAAATAAAGGGAGATTACATAGATTAGACTAGATTAAACACTCCTTTAGATTAGAACATAACCCTAGTTCTTATTAGTTTTGGAGATTGAAGCAACTTGGAGACCATTGAAGATTCAAAGCACGAAGCGAAAGAGGAGTGAGAAAGGCCACCGACAATAGATTATATTCTCTTCTCTTTTCTTACTTTTA
Organism: Panax ginseng; assembly: GCA_020205605.1. Lineage (NCBI taxonomy): Eukaryota > Viridiplantae > Streptophyta > Magnoliopsida > Apiales > Araliaceae > Panax > Panax ginseng. The sequence continues at coordinate 53,605,114 of CM035140.1, forward strand.
TCTTTTAATGTCTATTCAATTGTGGATTCTTGGTTTTAATTCATTAATTATGAACTAACTCTTTTATTAAGATTTCAATTGAACTTTTTATGGCTATGAATTAGTTATTCATTATATTCCAATTATTTGTGTCAAAGTGAGTTGTTTATCTTGCCTTATGCTTATTGATTAATTATCTGATCAGTAATTACCTTGTTACTCTAGAAGGAATTGAGAAAGGAATTCTAGGGTTAGAACTTGGCATGATATCATGTGACTTAGTTATTTGCACAGTGAATAATTAGGTTTATGAATAGAATGAAAATATCTATTTGTCGAATGTAACACATAAGGAATTGGGATTGTAACGAGTTTAATTCAATTATTTTGCATAGAGATATAGCAAAATTAATCTGGGTTAAATAGAAGGCAATTGATCGCTCGAGAGAGGGCTTTTGGCACTTGAGAATTTCTGTTAACAATTCAGTAGACATAATAATTGGGATAATTGGTTTATAGTTCATAATTGGGGATATTGGAGTCTTAATCCTTATTTACCTAAATTTAATCAAATCTTAGTTGTTTATTTGCTTTCTTTTAGACTAATCTCTTTTAACTGTTTAATTTAGTTTTCTTAACTAGAAAAATCACAATTATTGGTTGTTTAAATAAAATTGATTTGGTTAAGAGTTAGTACTTGGTAATTTTATTAAATAATTCCTCGTGGGAACGATACTCTACTTTCACTTTATTACTTGTTGATAGTGTATACTTGCGTATTCATTGATCTTGAAATCGATCAACAAGTAGCTAATTTAGAAAAGTCTGAATGAACCTTCTATAGTATCCGCTAACCTTGAAAACTCCTAACCTCGGTTGGCATTTTTGGTTGCTCCCACTCATTCACCGCTTCTACCTTCGCTGGATCTACGGATATGCCATCTTTGTCTATAACATGTCCTAGAAACTGCACTTTTTCGAGCCAAAATTCACACTTAGTGAATTTCGCATCTGACTTCTCCCTCTGTGGGGTTTCAACACTATTCTTAGATGTTCAAACATGATCTTCGGCATCTTAGAATAGAGTAGAATATCATCAATGAACACTCTGACGTAGGCCGGGTCCAAATAATTGTTTGAACACTGCATTCATCATATCCATGAATCTTTAATTTGGCGCATTTGTCAACCCAAACGACATAACCAAAAACTCGTAATGCCTATAATGAGTTCTGAACGTCGTCTTAGGTATATCTTCCTTCCTCACCTTCAGTTGATGATACCCCATGCGCAAATCTATCTTAGAAAAATACTTTGCCCCTTTCAACTGATCAAATAGATCATCGATCCTGGGCAACGGGTATTTATTCTTAATCGTTAACTTGTTCAACTCCCGGTAGTCGATACAAAGTCGTAACGATCCGTCCTTTTTCTTTACAAACAACACTGGTGCTCCCCACGGTGACACACTTGGTTGAATGTACTTTCTATCTAATAGTTCCTGTAATTGAACCATTAACTCCTTCATCTCAACTGGCGCCATCCTATATGGTGCCTTCGAAATCGGTGTCGTTCCCGGAAATAAATAAATTACAAATTCTATATCCCTATCTGGAGGAATACCATGTAACTCCTCTGGAAATACATCTGCAAATTCTTGAACCACCGCTATCTGTTCCAATGATGTTCCCACTCTCTGGGTATCCACCACGTGACACAGATAACCCTTACACCCCTTCTTGACATCTTCTAGCTTGTGTCATGGTTAGACAACAAGAACGTCCATTGATTTATTTCCATAAAACACCACCTCGGTTTCTTAGGAAGCCTTAGGTTCACACTCTTTCTATGACAATCTATTATTGCTTTATGGTTAATTAACCAATCCATCTGAGAATCACATCAAATTCTCTTAACCTTATCGGTAAAAGATCTACACAGATAATCTATTACCCCGATATCTCTGAAATAATTCCTATGAATGTGTTGATGGGAATTATCTCTCGCTTGCTACCTTAACGTCTAAAGGTATTTCTAACTTCTTAAGATTTAATCCCAATTCTTTGAGCAAATCCACATGCTATAAAAGAACAAGTAGTACTTCGAGTCAAATAACACGTAAGCATTTATTTCATTGAATGGAATGATACTGCTACTACATCCGATTGATGCAACCGCATCTTGAATTTGTCATATTAAGCGTTGGTGAGGGTCTACCCATCGATGGTGTTGGTCGATGAATGACTAAATTACCACTACCGAACCCTTACTACCCTCGCCCATTTCTTTGGGCAATTTCTTGCCATGTGGTCTACCGACCCACAAACAAAACATCCGGCTTTTCTTAAGATTGGGGACGGTTGGGAGATATATGACCTCTCACCTTACAATTATAACAACCGGTCTTCCCCTTGGTGAGACTCCCAAATGAGTCTTACCGCATGTCTTACATGCCTCCATCCTCCGTTTAGGATCCCCTTATTTTGCCCCAGTATTTCCAGGGTTAAAATTCTTCGTCTTAGGCATATTTCCACTTCCACTGGCAACCTCTGCCTTATTTCCTCCCTCTCCCTTACTCTTATTCTTCATATCCTTATGGTACTGGGTCAACACCTCGTTACCACCCTCCGCTATTATCGCCTTTTCCAGAATGGTCCCGTAAGAAGCACTCTAAAACACCGATATTCTACTATAGAGTCAGGGTTTTAAGCCTTGCTCAAACCTACGAGCCTTCCTCTCCTCCGTGTCCACTTGGTGTGGAGCGAACCTTGCCAATTCGTTGAATTTGGCCGCTTATTGGGGAACAGTCATGTCCCCCTGCTTAAGTTCTAAGAACTTAATCTCCATTCTCCCTTGCATGCTAGTAGGGAAATAGTTCTCGAAGAATACCTTCTTAAACTGTTCCCATGTAATAGCTTCCGCTCCAGCCCCACCCTGGTGAGCCTCCCACCAGTAGTTTGCTTCCCCCTTCATCATATAGGTCGCAAAAGAGGTCTTTTGTGCCTCAGCTACGTTTGTAATAACAAACACCTTCTCTATTTCCTTTACCCATGTATGGGCCTCCATTGGGTCTGTTGTTCCCTTAAATTCGGGTGGACCTATACTTTTAAATTCCTTAAAAGTAGTCGTTCGGGCTACTCTAGGTCCTGCGGGTGCTCTACCCCCGGCTTGGTTAAATGCAGCCGTTAATAAATTAACGAACTCTTGCATTGGGTTATTAGGACCCCCCTCGTTCTCATTATGCGATTCCGCCTCTTGGTTACATTGTCTCCTTCTTGGCAGCATTTCTGATTAAATAAATAAAGTTCCGTTATTACTTATTTACTTACTTCGTCATTAGTCGTCAAACAATTGGACAATAACTCATACACAACAAAGCAAATTTAAAATAAAAACTTCCTTATATTAAAATGCTTCTTCATAGTTTAAAACTATTTACAAGTTGCTTTACATAGTCCAAAAGCTATTACATATACATCCCGCGATTGACTTCTACAAAAATTGGGATTTACAAAAAGACTACCCTTTAATTATACAAAAGAGGGTTTTACGTCACTACACAAAAGTACTTATCATACTACTCCTAATCTTGCTAATGACATTCTCATGCTTCTGGTTTGCCAAAATCGACACAATATCTCGACTTATAGTATGTCGAATCTGTCCCGACTCAATAGAATAACAAGCTATCTTAAGCTTGAAATCCTCGTGCGCACTGTCATTTATGTATGACATTCGTGCTATCTTCTGGTCTTTTTCAACCAGTTTCTTGCGAAGTTCTATGACCTCGTTCTTATAGTCCTAGGCCTTGTCAGTCATAAGCACTTTCTCATTGTGCTCTATCTCATAGTCTGACTCTTCAGACTCTTTCACCCCATAGAGATCACTGATCTCTTCCTTCCGGTGTTGCACCATATTGTGCAGTTACACGTTATGGTCAAGCACTGAGAGGTACATTGCCCTCATAGTCTCGGTAGGTGTAGACTCTAGGGCAGGCATCACCGTATTAATCGATGTTACCTCCATGTCATCCTCCACATCAATCATCATATTCAAATATGATGTTATCCCCATGGTCTCCTCCGAATAATCCTTCTCCGAGCAATATTCCTCAGGCTCTGACTCTTCTAGAATCACTACAGGTATGTTTGCTATAGGCACAGGTACTGTCTCAACTCGGTTCACGGACTCCTCGCTGATCACATGTATATCCATATACATCAAGCTATCAATCGACATCTACAATAATACATAACAAATTGATTAGTACCTAATACACAATAATATAAGAACAAATCACATTTAATCCATTTAGGGTTACTTTCCATCTTTTAAATCTTTTGGTACTGAGTTTCCTCAATACCTTATTAACTCATTTGACTCGAGTTAACTTTCTTCGGACTTTTCTTTTCCTACGAGGTTATTAGCCTAAGGTTCTTCCCCCCTTAAGTTTTATAACCTAATGCTTTGATACCAACCTGTGACGCCCCCAAATCCGGGTATCTTCCAACCCGATAGATGGTGCTCCACGATACTACATTTCATACAATCATTCCATTGAAATAACAACAAAATGAGTGTAATTACTATCTTTGTATTACATATGTAATAAATCCTTTCCCAAGTTCATAACCGAATACATTCGTTGTTCTTCATAAGTACATTACATACAAATATACTAGTCTATTACAGGACGATTAATTGTCCATCTTAGCCTTGCCTTTATCTCTCTTAGAACTCTCCGTTCGTTCGGCTTTAGCTGCAAACATATGGTTCAAGCAAGAATGAGCATAACTAGCTCAGCAAGTCTTAACAACGAATCATATGAATATCACCTCAACAAATACATGCTTTAATTCTATATCTGAACAATTATCTATGAAGCATTATTAACATTTTACTAATACTTCTCATACAACAATTCCATAGCATAAATAATAGCTTAGGAATGATGAACCGGTCAATAGACCATGAACATACTCTTTTCGTTTTCATACTTGAAAAGGATATCCAGCACTAAGGCCATCCACCCGTCTTTACTTACGAGCACTTCTAGGTGATCAGCCTATTGTACTCTATGTTGATCAACACTCTTACGTTAAACGTATTTACGTTCAACATTTGGCAACCTCGCGTGCCCATCGAATAATCGATGAAAATACTTTTGTTTGTACATAGACAAACTTACCTTCTCATCCATACCAAATACTTGGCATAGGATAGCGTTAACAGTTCTATATCAACAGACTTATAAACAAATCAATAAACTCTTCAATACTTATCTAGCCCTAATAAAATAGGCATCGACTCTTATATGTTTACCATTCATGCATCGTATACATGCATCACATAAAAACTTGACTAACACGAAGGTCAGACAAGCGTTAAGAAAGACTTGCCTTCAAGCGTCTTTGAATATATATTCCAACTATTCCCAGTCTTTACAGGATCTACATGAGATATTCACATAGCACACTGTAATTAGTTATCACATAAACTACCTTTACGGTTCTAACCAACTTCTTTCTCTTCTATGTCTTACTTGGTTTAACTTCGTTATTAAAGTCGATTCGACTTTCTATACTTCGTTACGTTTCATTAACGTTCTTACGTCCTTAGCCGACATTCGATCATTAATGGTTAGTTACCAACGTTGAACGTAGTTCACGGTTCACTCATTACGTATTTGTGTTCTTCGTTTAATTTCCATTAAACCTTACCCGTTCTTCTTATATTAACATCTTTTAAGTGTTTTAAAGTAAGTCTCATTATGTACTTTAAGTACCTTTAACATCTTACTTTAGGTCTACATTCAAAATAGAACTAAACCTAACTTGGTCAACTTTTTTCCCCTTTCTTGCGTGACTGGGCGCTGACATCCTTATGTTTTAGTGGTATTTTGTATTTGAGTTAGCAAGGTACTCGGTAGGAGTCTGGTGTCTTGGCGCCACCACTTTGTCTTGGTTTTTGGCTTTCGCGCCTTAGAAGTCGTCATGCACCGATTAGCAAAAGCAGATTTGGTTTTTTAACGAAACTCTCGGCTTCCTAATTTGTTCGTTTTACAACCGAATTGACCCACTCGAATTCCTACAAGCCACAAATTACATCCTTTACGTGTTCGTATATGAATTTTACCTTTTCGAATCCGTTAACTCGGAATTCACCTTTAAGTTCATTTTTAAGCGTTCGTTTAACGTTTTTGCCTGTTCAATACTCGTTTTCTTCGTTAGAAGTCGGAATGCGACGATTCTTTCGCCAACGACTCTTAATTACCTTATCTCACGTGTTGACATTGGAAACCGACGTTTTCAAGTCACACGGCAACTTTTGACCCTTAATCCGGACTTTATACATTTTTGACGTTTAACGTCTATTTCCGCAAAATCCGTCATAACTTCGTTACTAATGTTCTCTAAGCCAAATCACATGGAATACTCCATGGACTTCATATCTACATCCTACCCAAATCAAGATGCACATACCTTAGCTACAACGATTTCCAAAATGTTCAATTATAACTAAGTTCACGTTCAAGACTTTCTACATTTTCTACTTCTGTAAACACTTACGATTTCTATTTGGTCAAGACCTATCCATGATTTGGTCATTAATAGGCCTTCTCAATAAACGCTCTCCACTCATCTATGATTCTTCTATGAGAAAGAAATCGAAAAGGATGAAGATTACGGTTTATAAGAATTTACCTTTGAAGTAGTTAACGTTCTTGACAAACGTCTATTGGTTTGCTTGGATGTAGAAGGATTATAGGATTCTAGCTCTTTTCTCTCTCTCAAATATGTTGGACAAACTTTGTAAAACCACCAAATGGCCAACATAAGCCTTATATATATAGAAAAGCAAATGAGGGGCAAAATAGTCCAATTCCCCACCTCCTCACTTATTTACCACTTTGTCACCAAGTAAAGTACTTGGTGACCAAGTGATACACTTGGCTTGCACACCAAGTGGCCGGCCCACCTTGCACATGGGTCATCCTCATGGTTGCCCCATGGGTTTTACCCATCCCTTGACCCACCAATTCGACCCGCGGTTTACTTTTTGGATTGGGCTTGACATAAAAAAAACATTGGGCTTTAACCAATCTAATATTGGGCCTTGACTTGGGCTTGTATAATTAATTCATTGGACTTGTATATTAATCCAAGTCCAATTGGATTGGATAAAATCCTTAGCTCATACTCTAATAATACAATTCGTATTCTACGCGTATTATTCACGTATTCTCTTCGTATAATATTCATATAATACTTGTATTATACGTCGTATTATTCTTCATATCATACTCGTATACATACTAGTATAATACTCATATTCCTTACGTATTATAATCGAAACGACTATACGCATTACATTTCTCTTTCGGAAACCTCTTCCACAAACCTTTAGGTTTTAAGTCTGCAGGCTAAAACTTTGTTTGCCATAACGGTAATATTATTGGATTTTCCATAATATCGTCATATTCTAACATTACGCGTTTCTCAGAATTTCAAACCCTAGCTCCGAACGTCATCGGATGAATAGTGTTTTTACGCAAACAATCTCAGAAAACTTTCGTTCTCATCTTGATAATTCACAACAATTAATTCTAGCACAAAGCCAGAATACTAACCACATCTACACATTCTAGGTCATAGAACGACCTTTGAACATCTTACTCACATAATAACTCAATTAAATTCATTTAATCCACATAATCAAATAAAAATTTAATTCATTGAAAATTCAAAATTCTTGGGCGACTACATATATTTTGAATTTTTTTTTAAAATTTCAGAATTTCCCTGTTCATTTACAAATATACACATGTTATAAACTAAAAACAACAATCAAATAACAACTATACCTGTTATAAACTAGTAATCCAAATCAAATATATAGATCAAAAATATAATGGCCATCGGTACAACTCAAAAACTGTACAAATACATAAATAAAACTCAGAATAAAACATAAACTAAACTAACTACAACCCGTCGCCTGTCTCCATGTCATCGAGTCGGCGGTCATCCCCCTGTACTGGAGGAGGCTGCTCGTCATCAACTCGATGGTCATCACTCTGTACTGGAGGAGGCTGCTCGTCATCAGCTCGGCGGTCATCACCAGTGCCTCCACCTCCAGCTCCACGAGTCTCGTCAACAAGACCCTACAAAATTAAAATATTAATAACCAAATTAAAATGAAAACATATTTACATTATTTTAATTTGTGCTCTTCAAGTTAGGCGGACGGGACTCGAACTCGGGCTCCGTAAATCAGAATCGAGTCTCGTCAGTTGTAACGCGTGTCTATTGCCTATGTGGTGCTAATGTGTGTGTTCGCGTGTCAATTGGACGACCAGGGAGGGTTTTGGGCTCTTTTTTGGCTTTTTGTCTAACTGTTGGTGGGTTTTGTAAACTGGACTTAACTCAGGCTCCGTATATCGAAATTGAGTCCCATAAGTTGTAACACGTGTCTATTGCCTATGCAGTGCTATTACATGTGTTCGCGTGTCAACTGGACGACCGGGGCGGGTGTTGAGCTCTTTTTTGGCTTTTTGCCTAACTGTTGGCGGGTTTTGTAAACTGGGACATAACTCGGTCTCCATATGTCAGAATCGAGTCCTATAAGTTGTATCGCGTGTCTAATACCTACGCGGTACTATGTGTGTGTTTGCGTGGCATTCGGATGATCGAGGCGGGTTTTGGGCTCTTTTTTGGCTTTTTGCCTAACTGTTAGCGGGTTTTGCAAATTAGGACTTAACTCGGTCTCTATATGTCGGAATCGAGTCCCGTAAGTTGTAACGCGTGTCTAATACCTACGCAGTGCTATGTGTGTGTTTGTGTGGCATTCAGAAGGCTGAGGCGGGTTTTGGGCTCTTTTCGGCTTTTTGCCTAACTATTAGCGGGTTTTGCAAACTAGGCGATAACTAGATCTCAATATATTGGAATCGAGTCCCATAATTTGTAATGTGTGTCTAATACCTACTCGGTGCTATGTGTGTGTTTGCGTGGCATTCAGACAACCGACGCGTGTTTTGACCTATTTTTCGGCTTTTTGCCTAAGTGTTGGCGAGTTTTACAAACTGGGCGATAACTCGGATTTTGTATGTCAGAATCGAGTCCCGTAAGTTGTAACGCGTGTCTAATACCTACTCGGTGCTATTTGTATATTTGTGTGGCGTTCGGACGACCGAGGCGGGTTTTGACCTGTTTTTCGGCTTGTTGCCTAAATGTTGGCGAGTTTTACAAACTGAGGCGATAACTCGGATTCCGTATGTCGGAATCGAGTCCCATAAGTTGTAATGTGTATCAAATACCTACTCGGTTCTATGTGTGTGTTTGCGTGGCGTTCGGACGATCGAGGCGGGTTTTGGGCTCTTTTTCGGCTTTTTGCCTAACTGTTAGCGGGTTTTACAAACTGGGACTTAACTCGGTCTCCATATGTCAGAATCGAGTCCCGTAAGTTGTAACGCGTGTCTAATACGTACTCGGTGCTGTGTGTGTGTTTGCGTGGTGTTCGAACGACCGAGGCAGGTTTTGACCTATTTTCAGCTTTTTGCCTAAGTGTTGGCGAGTTTTGTAAATTGGGCGATAACTCGGATTCCGTATGTCGGAATCGAGCCCCGTAAGTTGTAACGCATGTCTAATACGTACTCAGTGTTATGTGTGTGTGTTTGCGTGGCATTCGGATGACCAAGATGGGTTTTGACCTATTTTTCGGCTTTTTGCCTAAGTGTTGGCGAGTTTTACAAATTGGGCGATAACTCGGATTCCGTGTGTCGAAATCGAGTCCCATAAGTTGTAATGCGTGTCTAATACCTACTCGGTGCTATGTGTGTGTTTGCATGGCGTTCAGACGACCGAGGCGGGTTTTGACCTATTTTCGGCTTTTTGCCTATGTGTTGGCGAGTTTTGCAAACTGGGTGATAACTCGGATTCCGTATATCAGAATCGAGTCCCGTAAGTTGTAACGTAAGATCTTTCTCGGCACGTCTTTTCCCTTTTTCTTGCGCTGCTCACAGTATCTACTTGTACCACAAATATTAAATGACCTCTTATCTTTATTGACATCACCGTGTCTGACATACGATCATTCTCACAAGCATCGATCTTCTTATACCCTATATTGAGCCTTTTGACCATTTTCTTCACATCATAGTACGACTCTGGTAACTTATTGCCTGTAGGTAAGCACTCCTTCACAATGCTTAACAGTTCATTAAAACCTCTCTCGCTACAATCATGCTCGTTCTTGAAGTGTAAAAACTTAGTCACGCAGATAAGACAGTGTGCTTTTCGTGCCCGTCATATAGTGGCGTCGCTGCTTCATGCAATAACTCATAGAAACCCTTAGCCCCATCATTCGGCTCTTGCTCGACGGCTTCATTGTCATCCCACATCGTATTCCTTTGGAAGTATGAACCAGCAGCTTCGACTATCATGTTAGTATAGTCAAAGGTTTCGTCACCTCTGGATTCCATTTCTGATTCATGTTCATCCAACCAGGTTTTCCCATGATAGATCCATGTCGTATAACCCTGCTTGAACCCATACGCAAATAAGTTCACTCTTTTCCTTCCACACTTCATTCACACACCTCTTACAAGGACATCTGATCTCATCGCCGCTGACTTGCTCAAACGCGAAGTTGAGAAACTGTTCAACCCCACTACGATACTCAGAGCTAAGCCCACTCCTATCAGTGGCTACCCTACGTTCCATCCAACTTCGATCAACAAACATCTCGGACAACTGTCTGCTATATATATAGAAAGTTAGACAAACACAATCAAGTTTCAAGTTAATGTATATGCAAGCTTATGTGTTTCCTAACTTTATCTCCCACTCTAACGGGTCAGGCTTCTATCCCATTCCCGGATGTGTCACCTCACTGATGCCAACAAGAACACATCTTTATATTTTTCAGAAATTTTGACAGCACCTCCCCATGGTCTTCAAGTACATGAAATAGACTAACACATCGTAGTCTAAATATGCACCCGAAGAACATCAAGAGATATATACTGACCGAAAATTCAAAAAATATAAAGGCGTGTTCAAGTCGTTAACTTTCAGAACCTAAGTGAGATCGAAACATACAAACAAATCCCAAAATTAGGGACTATTTGAGATTCACTCCTACTAAGTGAATCTCAAACGGGTTTCTAAGCTTCCTAAACTATATGAAAATATGCACATGTCAAAGTATAATGAGCTGGTAAATTTCTTTAACCCACCCTCAAATAGGAAAAAAACAAATAAATATTGTTTTTGAATATGCTTGCAGTTTAATGGACCATCTATATATTACATGTTACATATAAATCAGTTAAAAGATTGCATCCTCACCAGAAGGAATTACCGTTAACAGTGTTGGAATACCCGGTGGTTAAAATCTGATGTCTGGCGTGGTTTAAAGCGATAATGGCACGGTATTTACGCGGTATTTTGAATTATTGATTCTTACGTAAGAAGTCACTACTCAATAATTGTTACAGTAATTACTGTTCAATATTTATTTTATTAATTCAATAAGTGCTACGTTGATATTTTATATTATTGTTGATTCAATAATTGTCACTGCTCAGTATTTTCCATTATCAGATCAATAATTCATATTATTTGAATAATATTATTATACAACATTATTGGCAATGTCTAAGAATGTTTTGTCTAGAAAAGAGGTTTGGTCACCTAATTGTGCACCATTAAGGAGAAATCCTTATCGGAAAGCCCCCTTTTTCCTGAGAACGACCTGGTTGTCATTATTGTGATTCTGTAATATTATTTGTGAATAATTAATTATTGATTTATATGATAAAGAAAATATTTATTTTATGTGGATATAAATGGAGGAATTTTTAGAAAAGTGACAATTGTTGCAAATTGATATTTTATCTTTTCTGATAAAATAATTCATTCAAATATATTATTATATTACATTATAAATGTATAATGCGATAATATAATAATATAATAATAGTGATATTTTCACAATGAATGTGTGATATATGAATAAATGAGGAGTAAGAGTATTTTTATTACAAAAAATGCTAAAATATGTTAAACATGTTGGTGGATCTCATTTTTTGACTGAAATTTAATTATAGCTTGCAAAATCGTCCTTATGTGGATTTTGTTTAATTTCTGTTTAGAATTTAGAAAAACTTAAAGCTACAATGTAATAACCCGATATTTTTTATATAATTAAATCAGAAATTTTGCGTATAATTTTTTATATTTTAAAGGTGGGAATATGTGCCAGATAATGTGTGTGTGTGTGTGTGTGTGTATATATATATATATATATGTGTGTGTGTGTGTGTGTGTGTGTGTGTGTAATAAAATTTATTTATTACATTAATTATTGTAAATAATTTTATTTTAGAATTATTGATCATTATAAAGTATATTCTTATAATAATTAATTTTATAGTAGAAATATTTTTATTACTTATTTTCCATGAAAATATGTTTATATATTATTTGATAATATATGGAATGATTATTATAATAATTATTTTATTATATGAATTTTAGTTCAGATTATTAAGTTAATTATTTTAACTTAATTAATAGTGTTATTTATGCAAGGTAAATCAGATATGGAATCCAAACTTAAATTTTGGATTTTGATTAAGGAATAAGAATATTAATATAATATTAATTATATTTCAGTGCTATAAATATGAACAGTATGTGTGTAAGGTTAATCTGGGGAGCAATTTTATTTTAACCTGCTAAACTCTAGTTTAGAAGATAGATGGGATTTTAAAAATCTATTAAGTCACTGTGTTATGTGGCATATGTTATGTATTATGAAATTTATGGTTAATTAGTGAAAACCCTAATTAATTTTGAAAATCCTAATTATTGGGAAACCCTAATTAACAAAGTAGTAACCCTAATTTGCTATGTATGAACCTTAATCGCTAAATTATCAAGCTTAATGCTAATTAGTGGACTTTAAGCCCTAATGTTCATGTATAATGTAATTAGAAACCTAATCTAATTAAGGAAACCCTAATTACAAATTAGTAACCCTAATTGTTAGAATTAGTAACCCTAATTATCCAATTGGAACCCTAATTGCTAAATTAGCAATATCTTACTGATAATTAGTAAAACTTAAATCTAAATTTTCTATTCTATGAAATTAGATAACATATGTTAATGAAAGAAAACATTAATTACAATTTTAAGAAACTAAAATTTCATTTTTACCATAATTGCAAAATCCTAGAAATCCTACAAAATCTTTGTGTCAAAACCTTAGGGTTAAACCCTAAGGGTCAAACCCTAAGGGTTTGCCAAATGACAAATTGGCCATTAAAATTGCAAGCCTAATGACCAAAAAGCCCTTTTCAATTATTTATTATGTTGCTTGTGTATCTAGCTAAGATATGGAGTGGGTGACCTAACTAGATTGCCCATGTGATTAAAATTAACTAATATTAGCCATAAATCTCAGCAAGAATCAGTGTATCCATCAAATATATAAGGATCAAGAGCGAGAAAAATCATTTTCAAGTCCATTTGGTCAACTTGCTCTCTACCAATCCTCTCTCTTTCAAAGCCTACGAAATTTTAAGGCATTTCAGTCCCAAAATAAAGCCTCACCATCACCAAAAACAAATTAGAAAGCCAGAATCAAGATTTGTTCATATAAAGGTATAAACCCTAAATCTAAAATCTGATCATCGATCCTCTGTTAAAAGTTGTGTTTAAATGTTAAAACATGTTCTATGTAGTATATAATGATGATCTGGGTTGATAGAAGTTAGATCTATAACATCTATAGGCTCAGATTTGATGATTTACAAAATCTGGAAAAAAGTTTAAACTATGGTCTGACAACGAATGTCAATGGCTCTAGATTCTTACCTGATCATGATTTTTGTTATTTTATGTTTTAGATATGTAGTTTGATATGTGTTCTTTGATCTGGATCTAGAATCAAGCTTAGATCGGGTCTAGATTTCAAGTTATGGGTGGTCAAACCCCGTTGACCGACCATGACTTTGCAAATCTGGGTAACCTAGAAACGTGCCCAGAATGGTTTGATGATTTGTTGTGGTTCAGATCTGACAGTGTTTTGATGATTTGTTGTGGTTCTTGAATCTAAGTTGTAAAGTGTTTTTTATATTATATGTTATATGCTTATGCCTTAAAATCTCCTAAATCTCAAATAATTTGGATTTGTGGCCAAAGTAGCCCTGGCTTTAACGAGCAGTTCATGTTTTCTAGGTAACCCAAAAGACTAATGAACATGTGTTCTGACTTGGGTTGACCGGCACAGATCTTGTTGCTGAAATGTTGTTAGACAGGTTTTATGTAATGGATCTCTTCCTTGTCATGTTAGATACACACTGCAACTCTTAGATCATAAAAACATAACATATATGTCAAGTTGTGGAAGCCCAAATATGCCTACTCGAACTGTTCTTCATTTCTGGGTAACCCAAAAAATGAAGAACAGCTCTGACAGCGTTTTCATTGGGTTGGATCTTTCTTGTTGATAATGTTTAGAATTGAACATTTATCAAAACATGTACCCTGTTAGTTTATCTACACAGCCCGACGTCTAGAACTCATTTAACATGAACCGATTAACTTGAATAAGGCCACTAAGGTCGTTGACCGGCCATGACCATATTTTCTGGGCAACCCAGAACATGTCTGACAGCTACTTTGGGCCCTTAGATCTTTCATTTGATACATGTTATGACCATGTTCATTATTGGAACATGTAGTCTTACACTAGCACTACATTAGGTGATCAATAGATAGCCCAGAAACACTTTGTGTTAAGAATTAATGATGGTCAAACATGCTCACTCGATCACTAACTTTGAATGTCTGGGTTCCTTAAGAACACCTAAGGCGACGGTTTCTGTAACCAAAGGCTATAGCGACAGTTTTATTAATTTTAATTAATTAAATTTTCAAAAATCATTTAAAAATAGAAATTAATTATTAAAAATTCTAAAAATAGTTTTAAAAATTATTTTAAGTTCTAAAAATTAACTTTTAATAATTTAACATATTTTCATAAATATTAATATTTATTTGGATATTATTGATATTTAATTTATTTAATAAATGCATTTAATAAATTAATTAAAAATTATTTTTATATTAAAAATCATTTTAAATGATAAAAAGGTATTTAATAATATTTTCAGTTATAAAATATAACTTTTAATATTTAAAGATAAATTTTATTAATTATTTAATATTAATGATATTAGACTTATTTATTAATTATATTACATAAATTAAATTAAAAATGATTTTAATATTAGAAAAATAATTTGAAATGAAAATAAATAGTTTTAAAATATTTTAAGTTATAAAATATAACTTTTAATATTTAAAGGTAAATTTCATTAATAATTTAATATTAAATGATATTAGAGTTATTTGATAATTATATTAAATATATAGTTTTAAAATGGTTTTATTGAATCAAAAATCATTTAAAAAGGATATAAATGATTTTAAAATATTTTAAGTAATATTAAATGACTTTTAATATTTTGGTGAATAATACATTAATATTTAAATATTAATAGTAATTATTTAAAACTATTTTTATTGTTTTAAAATAATTTAAGGATAATAAAAATGTTTTAAAAATATTTTGAGTTATTATAAATAACTTTAATATTTTGGCAATTATTTCATTAATAGTTTAATATTAATTAAGAGTAAAATACCTTTGACACCCGTTGTAGATAATCATAATAACACTCACCACCCTTCTAGTTTTTCAAGTAATGATTTAGTACCCTCTACAGTCTACAATATGTAACATTCACTACCCCTAGTGTGGTTGACCAACTAATATTTAAAAATATTTTAATATAATGTCTAATATACCCTTCAAGTTATAATTTTAATTTCTCCACTAAATATAAATTTGTATATCATAATTTTTACTTTACTTGATCTAATTAATTAAATTATGAAATTGTGCAATAAATAACATAAAAGTCAAAAAATAATAAATATTCATTTTATCGAGGAAAATAAAGTCATACAATTTTTACAAATTAAATTTCTCAAATATTAAAATTTACGTGATATATATTCAAATATATTTTTTTGTAATTAAAAAGTATAATGTTAATACCCATACAAATTACAAATTAATGCAATAAAATAATAATTATTTTTTCAAATATTAAAATTTACGTAAAACAAACTTATTATTATAATTTAGGCGAATCTTATTACTCATATAAAAAAAGTATTAAAAAGTATATTAATTATTTTCTCATATATTAAACTAAACATAAGTTACACTTAAACATAATTATTTCTGATAAAAATGACAAATATTGTTACTAAAAAAATAAAAATATATTAAAAGAATTTTTTTTTACAAGATAGATGTAGTAATAATATAATTATATTTTTTATTTAACATTGCATAAAAACAACGCTTAATTTGTATACTAAAAAAAATGTAATCAAAATCATAAACATCCCAATTTTTTATATATATACTCGATAAAATTTAACATATAAAAATTATAATATAAAACTAGAAATTCAAATAATATTTTTTGTTATTAAGCACCAAAAACTAAACTATCAATATACTCAATCACTCTAATTAGAATAGCTTCATTAATAATTTAATTTAAATTTTTTTAATATTTGTATCATTTGTCCAAAAAATATGTGTTAATTAAACTAAATTAATTTTTTATAAGTTACCAACAATTTAAATGAGATGGCTTTAATTGCAAATAAAATTATAATTAAAATGTATTGTATTAAAAAAGGATAATTAAACACACACACACACACACACACACACACACACACACATATATATATATATATATATATATATATATATATATATATAATTTAGTAATTAAAATTTGACAAAATACAAGGGTAAATATGTAACTTTATCTATTTAGTCAACCCTAAAAATTTGCAGGGGTACTAACTGTTACTTAAGAAACTAGAGGGGAGGTGAGTGTTATTATGATTATCTAGAGGGGGTGTGACGACCTCAAAATAGGTCCATTCCATCCAACCCATTCTGAGTCGCCAAATACATGGTACAGAAAACAACTACAACTTTATTACAACAATTTGTCGTAAAAATACAACAACACATATCTTTGTGAGTTTGGATACAAATATATACCAACTGTGACTCTCATCCCAACCTTGGATAGCACGTCACAATGACACCTTACATAAAGGTATAGTCAAAAACTGTTTTAGAAATTAGAATCTTTGGGAAGTGCTCAAGAAAACCATCGTACATGGGAGGCCGTGCGTCAGGTTATGATAGATATCATATGGCCATTTGAATTATCCTTGGTTGACCCAATAAACCCCAAAGAAAAACGAGAAGATTACTATCATATTCTTCCCAATGGTGAGTCTTCTCTTGACATATCATTATCTCCATTGTCTCTAATTGAGAATTATACTTCAAACAAACACCAAAATTATATAGGTAGTGCTCATAGATATACTCCGCAAGTGGATGTGCACAACCCTGTCTTATGATAACATGAGTTTGTATGTCATTAGACATCTTGTATGATAGTGGCAAAACACCCTTCCAAAGTTGAGTTCACCTCACCCTATTCGGTTCACCAAAATTAAATATCAAATGACGTATATAATATGACACATTTATCTAAAATCTCAATAAAATTATTTTCATACTATTTAGGGAGAACCTCAACAGCTATAGACCACCGTTCTATTCCCCTGTTATCCCCCGCTCGACCCAGCTACACTCTTATTACCTGAAAGGAATTGTGAAGCAAAAGGGTGAGCACAACTAGCTCAGTAAAGAATATCATGACTAGAGATTTAATATCAATAGCCTTCATCAATAATAAATTAGAGATTTAGAACATATGGTAGATGATAAAACTTTTCAACCATAGTTGTAGCGGAACTAGCAATCCATTATAAAAGTCAAATAGACTATAAAGTCTACTATCTTCTCCATGTTAAAAGTCCACCAACAATGTTTTATCCCTGTAACATCAATCAACAATTCATGTCCACAATCACGTGTATAACTCATAATCGTAATTGTAGTTCTAAATTTCTTTTCTCATTCAGGACAAAGATAATTTTTATCACCTGAAACATCAAAGATCATGGTTATACCAAATCATAGTTCATGTTCATAATCATACTAATAAATTCATCTTTGCACTACGGGCCAAAGATATTCATCAACAAGTCATCTTTGCACTACAGGCCAAAGATATTCAACAACAGGTCATCTTTGCACTACGGGCCAAAGATATTCAACAGGTCATCTTTGCATTACGGACCAAAGATATTCAACAATAATTCATCTTTGCACTACGGGCCAAAGATATTCACATCTCAAAGAAATATATAATCATTTCAAAATCTATATAAACCATAATTATAACCATGTTGATCAATTCACCTTTGCACTTAAGCTAAAAATATTCAATTGTAAATTCAATGGTCATGATCATACTAGTCACAATTCATCTTTGCATAACTGGCCAAAGAGAACCTATAGTCACGATCATACCAATAATCTACCCATCTTTACACTCAAGTGAAAGAGAAATTCAACATCAGGGGTTATAAAAATGTTATATATGATAATAAAAATAATATGATCAACAACTGCATTTATTTTCAAGAGCAACAATCATAAATCAACGATAATTTGGTCAGAAAAAGAAACCAATTTTGTCGTGAATAGTACCTGTGAATAGTAACTCGTGAATAGTAACTCATGAATAGTAACTCGTGAATAGTAACTCATGAATAGTACTCTGTATTCGTACATAGTACCGTATACGTAAATAATGTCATATACGTAAATAGTGCTATATACATGAATAGTGTCGTATACGTGAATAGTAACCCCGACTCAAAAAGGTAGAAATTCCACAATAAAATTCATACCAATATTTCAGTATAATGATATTGAAAGAATAACATCATTAGAAAGAAAATAACATCCCTTACTATCCCTTACCTCAAAAGAGCAGCACTTTTGACTAGATATCAGATATGACGCTGAAGGAAACTTGCACTGAAGAATAGCAACTCACCAAGTATCTAAATACTCACAAAATACACTCGATAATCTAGAGAGAGAAAACTTATTTCTGGTGTGATTCAATTCTAACTTAGCCCTCTATTTATAGGAAAATGTTAGCTGGCTCAAGCGGACTTAACTCCATGACACGATGGCTTTACCTGCTACTATTCCCACCCACCACATTTGAAAATTCAATTGAGCACATTTCTCACCAACCAAAAGTGGGGCCCACCAATTCTAGAATTTTCCACCAAAATCATTTATAACCTAATTTAGAATCGGTCACCTCTTAAAATTCATAACAAATTATACGCTCATTTTAACGGTTCAAAATTTGTGGACATATACTCAACTTATATATGTATAACATATCCAAAAATTACAACGATCCAACGGTCGGATTAAATATTATAACTCACACAATAAAAGTCGTAATAACACCGATTTGATCTTTTAATACCTCAATCAGGCAAAATATCGATAAAATACCTCAACATTAACTCTTTCATTTATAACCACATAAATAAATCCACCATTTATATCCACATCAAATAAATATTTCCTTATCATATAAATCAATAATTAATTATTCACAAATAATATTCTGAGAATCACAATAATGACAACGAGGTGGTTTCGGAAAAAGGGCTTTCAGATAAGGATTTTCTCCTTCTTGGCGCCGCAATTAGGTGACCAAACCTCTCATTGATGAGAACTTTCTAGATATTGCCAATAATGCTATCTTATAATATTATTCAAATAATATGAATTATTGATCGATAATGGAAAAATATTGTGCAATGATAATTATTGAAACCACAATAATATAAAATATCAACGCAACAATTATTGAATCAATAAAATAAAATATTGAGCGAAGTAATTCATCGTAACAATTATTGAGTAGTGCCTTCTTACGTAAGGATCAATAATTTAATAATCATCATGCAATACTGGTGTCTTCTTATGCAACCACAGCGTATTACTATATTTTAACCATCGGGTATTCCAACGATTGTTAACTTGGTAACAACTTCTGTAGATTATTTATAAAAACTCAAATTTGTCGTTTTCTTCATCCAACAAGTATTACATTATGGGGCTCACAATGGTTGTTTACCGTCAATACAAATATTCTCAAGCGGAAAGAATATTCCACGACCAAACGAATATTCCCAGACAACAATGAGTATTATATAACCACTTGCGTATTTTGAAAATTTTCATAAATTGCCCTTAACTTTAACTTTTTATCAATTTAGCCATTTACTAAATAGGAAAATTGAATACTTTTATTTCATAAAATTCGGGGTCTTACATGGGGTGTCACTGTATTTTACTCATTAATTAAATATTAATGATAATAGAATTATTTAATATTTAAATTATTTAATAATGATTCCGGTGTTTAAAAAATTATGATAAATTATAATAATTAATTAAAAAATATTATAAGTCATTTAAAAATAATATGACTGATATTTTCAGTTATTGAACTACAGGATAGAGTCTTAGACTCGATAATTACCCGATAAAGTAGTCAGATTTTGCAAGCGTGTTTGAAAATTGATCTTGACTTAGATAATTTGACTAGATGCGTGTCTATTTGTGATCCAATGACTGTTAAACATGTGTGACAATGTGATTAGGTAATGTGCTGGCTACAAATAGCATTACTATGTGTTATGATATAATATTCTAATCGAACGAATGATCTTATTAATGATAGGTTGCTATATAAAAGATAAAACTAAGTTGCATATTGTAAGCAACAGACCAAGCAAGTATCCTAACTTTGCATTTCCTTTATGCAATGGACCTGAGTAAGAAAGTTTCAGAATTATATTATTATTGTGCCAGATTATTAACTCTATTATTATCGATATTATATCCAATAAATTGTATTCGTACAAGTTCTTAAATTATCCGATCATTGTTTATTAATATAGTATTATATTATAATTTAGATATTTATTCTGTTCGTTAATTTCTAAACATGGTTATACAAGTGTCCTCACTTGTTTAATCATTGTATTTAATCACATGTTGATACATACTTATTGGTGTCCAGTATGTATACGTTGACTTAAAAAGCCGTCTAAGCTATTTGATTCAGCTAGACATAAACTTAAAAATATTGTTGATCAAGATAGAACTTTATTGTATCCAACCAGAGTGTTTTTGTTCGGATTCCCGACTAAGTATGAACATCCCGTACATGGGAAAACTTTTGTGCACCTAAGGTGGATAAGATGAACGATAATATCATTCTTGCATGCAGTATTGATCAATACATGGCACATTGGGATGATCACCCTCGCGCCTGTAAGTTATGATAGTTTGCGGATGAATTTCTACTAAACCTTATCGAAAATTTAAAACAATGTGCATAATCTATCGGCTACTCTCCATTTATAGTCAGTACATAGTTTTAAAATTTTGATATAGAATTGTTATGTTATTATTATTGGTTAAGTTTACTTCACAACTGTTGATTCGTTGTAGAAGTGTCGTACAAAGAAAATATTTAATACTTTCAGTTAATATTTATAATTGTTAGTACTTGCTGGGCACTCAAATGCTCATCGTTGCTTAATTTAAATGTTTTCAGCTAAGTGTGATCAACCAGAAGGTTCAAGCAAAGAACAAGGACAAAGGAAAGAAAACAGTATAAGTTTAATAGTATCTTTTGTAATAGTTAGATAGTATTAAGGTAATGATATTTATTATCTATCATGTAATGAAGTGTAGTAAAGGTCGCGTACATGGGATTAGACTTTGATATATGTAAATTAAGTTTGGTATTTATATTATTGTTATTATTATTAGTATTATTCCGCTCATAGAAATGGTATCGTAAATCACCGAGTTCGGGTTTCAAGTACCTAAATTTGGGGGCGTTACATACAAAGTTGTAGAGAATTAAATTTCGTATGGAATGGACATAAGATTTGAATTTTTCTGATAAAAGGGCTATTTATTATGAATTATTGAAGTTCTGAAATATTGGGTCTGAATTGATTTTGTTACAAAAAATGTTTAAAACATGTTTTTCATGTTGGTGGGCCCAATTGCATGTGTAAAATTCTGAAATCTGATTCAAGTGTGCGTAGGAATTTTTTTTAAATAATATTATTTTATTAAATTTTCTGCTTTGGTGTTCTAAGCATTTTCCTATAAATTGGATGCTTATGTTAGAATTGAAAATCACACCATAAGCTGAAGTTTTCTCTCTCTCTATATTATCGAGCGTATTTTTGTGAGTATTTTGATACTTTGAGTGTTGCTATACGGTGCAAGTTTTCTTCAGCATTATATCCGATATTCTAGCAGAAGTACTATTCTTTTGAGGTGCGGGATTGTAAGGGATAGTAAGGGATGTTATTTTCTTCGTAAATGATGTTATTCTTTCAATATCATTATACATAAATATTGGTATGAATTTTATTATGAAATTTTTACCTTTTCGTGTCGGGGTTAATATTCACGTATACGGCACTATTCATGTATATGACACTATTTACGGAAACAACATTATTTACGTATACGGTACTATGTACGAATACGGGGTACTATTCACGAGTTACTATTTATGGGTTACTATTCACGAGTTACTATTCACCAAAATTGGTTTCTTTTTCTGACTAAATTATCGTTGATTTATGAATCTTACTCTTGAAATTAAACCCAAGTTTTGATTATATTGTTTTTATAACATTTTTATAATCCTGGTGACAAAGTTTCTCTTTCACTTAAGTGTAAAGATGGGTAGATTATTGGTATGATCGTGACTATGAGTTCTCTTTGGCCAGTGGTGTGACACCCCCAAAATAGGTATACATCACCCATTCTGAGTTGCCAAATACATGGTACATAAATCAAATACAAACTTCTTTTATACAATACGACAACATCGTAGCTTAGAGTTTTTACACGAATATTATCTCATAGACAATATTCAAACTCAAATGAAGTCCTCATTATATTTATTATCACACTATTTCATAAAATAGTGACTACTATAGCCACCATCTCGGACCGTCACTCTGTTCCCCGACTAGTCCCAGCTATATTCTCATTTTCTGAAGAGAACAATGAAAACAAAGGTGAGCTCAACTAGCCCGAAAGAAGAAATATTATGACTAAGATAATGCGAGAATAAATTATCGTTAGCCTTCAACAAAGTGTTAAGCGATAAAATATAATAAACATCAAGTTTAAGCTGTGATGAACAAGCAATCCATTAGAAGAGTCAACACTACTAGAAAATCGACCTATAGCTACGATCCATAAGCCGCTTGCTATAGGCCAAAAAAGACCGTCGCTAAAAGTTTTTGGCGCGGCAGTCGCACGTCACCGTCGCTATAGAAGCCATCGCTATAGGTTTTAGCGACGGTCTTTTGGCCTATAGCGACGATTCGGTGTACGATCGCCGCTATAGGTCATGCCAAAATAGTGTATTTTCTTATTATCAACGGTCGCTGAAAGTTATTGCTACGGTCATAACCGTAGCTATAGATGTCTATAGCGACGCTTGGCGACCATCGCTATAGACCTGTGTTTTATATAACACTATAGTTACGGTCGATGACTGTCGCTATAGCCTTTTTATATTTAAAAAAATTAATTAATAATGCACATTTATTCAACAAACACAAATACAATATAAAATAAAATATAAAAAATAGTAATATGATAAAACAATATGATAAAATAATAGATCCCACTGTCAACTTTCACTTCTTTAGCCCATTAAGTACAATGATCTAGTGACAGCAGCATTAGATTATTTCCCATTTACGTTTACTCTGAAAACCATATTCTGAGCCTACTATTGCACCGGTAACTTCCACTATGATCAAAGTCCACTGCAAAAAAAAAAACAGTAACAGAGGAAACATTACCCACAAGTCAATTACACGTTTAATCAATGTATGTTTAAGTGTGTCTGGACAATGTTTAATTAAATCAGACAAACGCTTCACAATAGCGAAGAGTGCACACCAGTTTATAAACTTTATCAGGCAATGAAAAATTGAGCAGCATTACAACAAGCAGAAAGATAAAAATCCTTCCAAAAAAATTTTAATCAGAAGAACATTTTACAAATAAAAAGATAAGGAAGGGGAAAAGGAAACAAAGAAAATGAAACAGAACTATAAATTTATCAATAAAGGATTGCTTTCCAATCCCCTTTTGCATTTTGATAAGTACATAAGTAACATGAAAGCGTCAAAAGGGGGCAAACACGTGTATACTATACACGATATATAAAGCCACAAGAGTTAAAAAAATCAGCTTTAAATGCCTAGAATAAGATTATGAAGCATATTCTAAATAACGGGTGTGGCTTTTCATTTTAATTCTTCTCCTTTCCAAATGTGGGAGGATTTTGATTCTTGAAGCACCAAACACTAATATATTTAATTATCATTAGGAAAAGATGTATGCATCAAAAAATTTAATTGTCTGAAAGTGCATACCTCTACCAGTATTTGCCCATTCATGTTAATATTTTGTACCATTATTGGAAAAACTCCCGAGTGATTTTCCACTTCCATTGCCCAGCTTGAACCCTGCTAAAAACTAGAGGATCCATGCACACCGATCTTCATGTCAAACAACTGCAGAAACATAACTAAGCATAAATTAACAGTATAACCTTAATTGAAATCATCAATACTGATCATTATTATTACCATGCGGAGACTACCCCAAAAAGAGAGAATACTTAAATTAAGACAGAATGCGTCATATATGAAAGGAACAATTGCATTGGAAATTATAAATCATTAATTTTTTTTAATTAATATCTTGAAACTAAAAGCCTCACAGATTGCATCTTCAACATAGCATTATCTTAGGCAGGCCAACTTGGGTTGGACTGGAATGGGCAGAAAATATTTTTGGCAGGACTTGGGATAGTTCAACCTAATCAAATTCTTCTGAATTCCATAACACCCTTGTCCACCAATCCCACCGGCCCACTCTCCCCACCACCCCCCAAAAAAACATGTGGCCCTTTCAAACAAAATAACTTCAAAAATCAATACAAGAATTTGCAGATAAGGTAGTTTAGATAAGCATCAATATGGTATCATAATAAATCACACTAATACCTCACCTCTAACAAGGAACAGGATTCCATTGCATGCTTATTTGTAGATATCCACAAATGCTTACCAGTAACTACAACCTGTCCAACAATCCTATGTCCAACAAAGAATTGATGTGAATACAAATAAATATCATACTTAAATAACTTGATTGTTCAGTTTTAGAACAAAGATTAAACTAATTGAAAAACTTGAATAAAGAGAGAAAGAAAACAATATGAAAAGAGACTTGTATGAAGCGACATTTAAAGGTGAGCACCAGAATCTATAGGATTATTTTTCACATTAGTAAGAATGTCAGAAATCACCTACTGCCCACCAAAACATTTTGTTCGGGAGTGTTTTACCAACCCTCATGTTGACTACAAGCCTGGCCCGGAACTAAGGAGGTTGGGCCTAGATGGCCGAAGATGTACAGGAGGTCGGGTTCGGATAACCGAGGCCATTAGGTCGGGGTCCAGTGGCGATGCGGGAGTTCGGGGTCGGGTCTTCGCGTCCTTTGGGCCAAGGCCCAGACCGGTGTTTATGTTGGGTTGAACCTATGCAGTTGGGCAGCCCGCATGTAGAGTTGGGAGTGATAAGGGGTTTACGTGGTTAAGGGTCTTAACCCTAATCATATGTTGATAAGGCAACTTCAAAGGTGGTATTGGAAAGAGATTCTATTTGCACCTCTTAAGGAGATTGTGTTGGACCCAAATATAGGTAACTACCATATTTAGGAGTCCTAATTCGACTCGGAGAGGGATTCTAAGGTGGTAAGAGTATTATAAATACAAGGCCAAGGTTACAATTAACAGGTAATACATCTTTGAGCACTAAACACTTAAGCCTCCATTGTTAAACCTTGTGAACGGCCTGTACTTATTCTCACACTGGAGCTATCCCCCGGCGGCACAAGCCGTCAAGCTTCTGTGTGATCCGTTATTGTGCAGGTTTCAGCGCGTGGATTCTGTGATTGGACGTGCAGACGAAACTTGGCGTTAACATTGGCGCTAGAAGGAGGGCTTTAGTGCTTTTTTGCAATCACAACCAACTTTTCTAGCAGAAGATCATGGCGAGTAAGGAAAACGATGTCTCTGCCCACGAAAAGGCAAAAACTCAGCAGTCACACCAGACCACACAGGTGAGGGGGTCGGTGAAGGATCGACTGAGGTCCAAAGTTCCTGTGGTTGAAGAGATACCAGCCCATTCCCGCCGGCGTAAACTCTTCAACGATAGCCAGCACACTCCCCATCCTGCGAGTCAGGCCGAGGAAAAACATTCACGGGCCCTCGTACGACACGAAAAAGCGTAGAAGGTAGCCAGGACGGAGGAGTTCATCACGAAAAAAGAAGATGTGAAACAACGATTATATCACGGCCTTACGCCTCCAACAGGAAGACCTCAAACAACAGATGGTGAAAATGAATAGAGAACAGGAGGCATCCTCCAAAAGGCGTCGAAATCGGAGCCGATCCCGGTCACCCCGACGGGAAAGGTGGAAGGAAAAGAAGCGAGAAGAAGAAGTCGTTAATTTGGCGCAGATCGGAACATCCGGACGGATCGGAGACGAGAGGAGGAGGATCGTCCCCGATTCTGAAGGACGGACCGATCGTCCCCTCGAAAGGAAGAGTCGATCCGATCCTCGCTCAAGGGTGGCGGAATCAAAAAAAATTCTTTGGTGGCAAAAAACTTCGGTGGGAACATCTTGACTGCCCAGATCCCCTTCTCGCCTGAAATCAATCAAGTGACAGCCGATCCAAAAAAGAATATGCCCCCGATGGAGACATATGACGGGCTAGGAGATCCTTACGACCATTCGGATGGGTACGACCGTCTAATGTCTTACTACGGACATTCGGATGCAGCCAAATGCCACGTGTTCACCACAACACTGAAAAAGAGCGCCCGGGAATGGATGGGGACTTTGGCGGCAGGATCAATCGGGTCATGGAACGATCTTCGGGAAAAGTTCCACACTCGGTTCGGGAGCAATAGAAGACGAGGAAAGATCACGGCGTCTCTCATGCAGGTCAGACAGAAGTCGGACGAAACTCTAGGTCAGTATGTAAAAAGATTTCGGGAAGCAGTGGGGTCGGTAGCAGAGTTAAACTCCCCACAGGCCTTGGGATTCTTCACAACGGGTTTGGATATTGGGAGGTCGAAGAAGCTGGTGAAAGATTTGGTGATCAATCCCCTCGTGGATTTGACCGAGGCCTTCCACCGGGCCGAAGGGTTTATTGCAATAGAAGAAGCCTTGGGCAATTTTAAACCACGCTCCCAGTCCCAGTGCTACGAGAAGTCTAAAGATCGGGACAAATCACACTATCAGCGCTCGGATAACAACCAGTGGAGGTCGGACAATCAGGGCAAGAAAACCTACAATGGGGGTGGATCAGGAAGCAGCAGACCTCCATTACCCAATCGTAACATCAGCAAAGTTTACACCCCCTCATCGTAGATCGGTAGAAAATTTTGGAGGAGATGAAGAACCAACCCTTTTACGAACCATGCTCGAGGCAAACCAAGCCCGGTAGAAGGGGTCGGGACAAATATTAGGATTATCACCAGAGCATCGGGCACGTGACAGAGGCATGCACCCACCTGATGGACATGATAGAAAAGAATGTTCAGAACGAACAATTGATCTGATATGTGGCGGTCGGGAGTGTCTGACGCTAGAGAAAACAGAGATCAAGATCAGGACACCCAGCCTCCACAGAACCCCCCAAGCCCGAGGCGTGATTGATGTTATCTCAGGAGGTTCTGTTGGACGGGTAACGGGAAGGAAGAGAAGTGGGCACCTCGAGGCAGTATTCTCGGTTACGGGGTCAACTACTAGAAAGGATCGGGCATATCCGGGAACATCAATCTCTTTTTTAGACGAGGATTACCCTACGGACCACATCGAGCCACATGACGGCGTACTGGTGATAACGACTCAGGTCGGGATAGTGGATATGAAAACGATGATGATAGACAACGGGTCCTCGGTCGACATCCTATATACTCATGCCTACCAGAGGCTGGACCTACAAGGGAAGAAGATGGATTTGGGAGGCGAAGGACCCTTGTACGGTTTTAGCGAAGACCCGGTGTATGTGTCTGGTACCATCGAGTTGCCTGTTAAGTTCGGCGCAGCACCCAATCAGGTCGAAATAATGATCAGATTTTTCATAGTCCAGGTAGATTTGGCCTACAACGCAATCCTTGGAAGACCGACCTTAGCAGCCTTGCAAGAAGTAAATTCCATACCCCACTTTAAAATCAAGTTCCCAACACCGAATGGGATCGGGGAGGTAAACGGAGACTTAGACATTGCCCGAAGGTGTTATCGAAACAGCTTGATTTCCTCAGGGGTCGGGGTCAGTAAATAGAAACAGACAATGGCTATCGAAATAGAGCCATTCACTGAAAGTAGCACAGAACAGTTCGCTCTGCCGGCTGAAGAAACCGAGGATATAGAACTGGTACCAGGGAGTTCAACAGAAATGATAAAGATCGGGTCGGGGTTAGCAGAATCGTTCAGGACATGATTGATAGAATTACTACAAGTCTACACCGACATCTTCGCTTGGGAGCCGGGTGATATGCCAGGGGTAAGCGAATCGGTGGCCCTACACAGATTACATGTGGACCCAAGCAAAAAACCAGTCATACAGAAGCGAAGAGTTTTCACCCCAGAAAGACAGAAAATCATTGATGAGGAGATTGCCAAACTTCTAGAGGCCGAATTTATCTTCGAAATTGATTACCCGGAGTGGTTTGCCAACGTAGTCTTGGTCCAGAAGCAGAACAGAAAGTGGAGGCTATGTATCGATTACACGGATCTGAATAGGGCGTGTCCAAAAGACTTCTACCCATTTCCCAACATAGATCAGTTGATAGACGCCACTTCAGGGTACGGTATGCTGAGCTTCATGGACGCGTTCTCGGGGTACCATTAGATTTTAATGAGTAAGGAAGACATCCTGAAGACCAGTGTCATCACGTATCGGGCGATATACGTATACAGGAAAATGACCTTCGGGCTACTGAATGTCGGGGCGACTTATCAGCGAATGATGAACTTCGTGTTCACGAAGCAACTAGGCAGAAGTATGGAGGTCTACGTAGATGACATGACCATTAAAAGCATGTCAGTCCGTTACCATCTTCAAGATCTAGAGAACTATTTCGAGACGATTAGAAGACGCAAGCTGAGGCTGAACCCAACCAAGTGCACATTTGGATTGGGATCGGGGAAATTCCTGGGGTATTTGGTCAGCAAAAGGGGAATCGAAGCAAGCCCATAGAAGATTCAGGCGGTCCTAGATATGAAATCCCCGAAGTCTTATAAGGATGTACAGAGATTGATAGGTCGGATTGCGGCCCTCCGAAGGTTTGTCTCAAAATCAGCAGAGAGATGCCTACCATTTTTTGACACCTTGAAAGGACCCAAGAACGAGAAAAGCTTTCAATGGACTTCAGAGTGCGAAGACGCGTTCCAAGGGATCAAACAATATTTATCTTCGGCACCACTGCTGATGAAATCGATCCCTTCGGAACCTTTGTATCTGTATCTGGTAGCGAGTTCGATGGCGGTAGGGGCGGCATTAGTTCAGGACAAAGGGGGAAATCAGTTCCCAGTATACTACGTCAGCCATGTGCTCCGAGATGCAGAAATTCGATACCCAAACTTGGAGAAATTTACCTACGCTTTGATCATAGCAAGCAGGAAACTTTGGCATTATTTCTAGGGTCGGGTGGTGGTGGTATACACGGATCAGCCGTTGAAGAAAATCCTACACCGACCAGAGGTTTCGGGAAGACTGGCAGCATGGGCAATGGAATTAACACAGTTTGCATTGGAGTATCTACCTCGGACAACAATCAAAAGGCAGGCACTGGCCGATTTCATCGTGGAATGCTCGTTCACAGAACTGAATATGGGATCGGTAACTGAAACACAACATGTGAGGACTTCATGGACACTGTATATAGATGGCTATCAACCTCGGACGTCAGTGGTGCAGGGGTTATACTGACGAGTCCCGAGGGATTCAAGGTCCAATAGGCCATTCGGTTCTAATTCAAAGCGACCAATAACGAAGCAGAGTATAAAGCCATTCTAGCTGGGCTGAAGTTAGCACGAAGCCTAGAAGTACAAAATTTAGTCATCTATAGTGATTCACAGTTGGTCATTAAACAGATATCGGGGGAGTATGAGGCCCGGGGGGTAAGAATGACGAGGTATTTAGCAAGGCGAAGATTAAATCGCATACTTGATTCGATCAATTTGTCAAGGAGTGGATCGATCCGACAACACAGTGGCAGATACCTTGGCTCGACTGGCAACGACATATGCAAGCTCCTTCAGCGGATCGGTATATCTGGAAGTATTGGAGCAGCCAAGTGTTCCGAAAGAGGAGGTACTATGTATTAATCGGCTGGACTGTTGGCTTACACCATACATCTTCTACCTGGCCGACGGGGTGTTGCCCTCGGATCGCATGCTAGCAAAGAAGATCAAACACCGAAGTTCAAACTTTGTACTTATCGATGGAGATCTGTATCGAAGGGCTTTCAGTTCTCCATTGCTCAAGTTCTTAACACCGTCAGAAGCAAACTACACACTTCGAGAAGTACACGAAGGGATTTGCGGGGATCACATGGGGGCCAAGTCATTGGCACACAAGATTTTGAGGCAGGGGTATTACTGGCCGACTATCTACATAGAGGCCAAGGAATTCGTCAGAAGATGTCCCAAGTGTTAGCTGAACAGCAATATCCCACAGCAACCTCCCGAAGAACTTTACTCGGTCTTATCCCCGATTCCCTTCGCTGTATGGGGAATCGACATCTTAGGGCCTCTGCCGAAGGCCAAGGGGAAAGTCAGCTTCGTAATCGTGGCTATTGACTACATGGCGAAATGGGTTGAAGCCAAACCACTGCAGAAGATCACCGAACAAGAATGCTTGAAATTTCTAAAGGACGGAGTCATTTACCGTTTTGGCATTCCTAGGGCAGTGGTCTTGATAACGACAGACAGTTTGTGGGGTCAAAGTTCGAAAGTTTTCTGAAAGAGTTGGGAATTCAACACCGTAAGACTTCAGTTGCTCATCCTCAATCGAACGGTCAAGTAGAAGTGACCAACCGAACCCTACTCAACGGAATAAAAAGAAGGTTGTATGAGTTAAAGGGTCGGTGGCTCGAAGAACTACTCAGTGTTTTGTGGGCATATCGGACAACTCCGAGGACAACAACTGGAGACTCTCCATTCCGACTGGCATACGGAACTGATGCACTCATACCAGTCGAGATCGGATTCCCCACTCTTCGAGTCAGTCAGTACAAGGAACTATACAGTGATGAAGGCCTGAAAACAAATTTGGATCTGCTGGATGAAGCCTGGAACTCTGCCATGTTGAGGTTGGCTATTTATCAACAGAGAATAGCCCGACACTACAATCAGAAGGTGAAGCTGAGGAGGTTCGAGGTAGGAGATTTGGTGCTTCGGGAGTCAGAGACATCAACCCCCTAGAACACAGGCAAGCTAATGCCTAAATGGGAGGGGCCTTACGAGGTAGTCGAGGTGCCGAAGCCAGGGACTTACCGGCTTCGAGCTATAGATGGATTTGAGGTAAAGAATACATGGCATGCTGGAAGACTTAGAAAATATTACCAGTAAATGCATGTCTATTCTTCCCTTTATTTATGTAATCTATGCAATTTATCAATGAAATAAAAACTTCTCTTCGAGAAATACTTCATTTAAATTCGCACTGCTTTACCAATCGACACATGCCGGACGTAAAGCGATCAGACAAATCGGAAGGACCTAATCGATCAAACCAAAGGTCACAAGTATAATGACCGACAAAGTTACACATCCGTCGAGATAAGCTTTGGCGTAAAAGCGATCGAGACGGTCAAAAAAAATTAAGCGATCGCAGAAGCGCCACAAGTATAACTGATCGATAAAGTTATAAATCCGATCTTGTAAGCTTCGGACATAAATTGACCAGACAGTCAGAAATGACCTAACTGTTCGATAAAAGTCACAAGCAAAAATAATCGAGATAACAACTAAGAAACTTATGCTATTTCATTCATATTCATATGTTTTACAAATCCCGATCAGACAGGCTTCGGTTACACATACCATCAGCCTAACTGATCAGGCGAATTACGAAACTAAAAAAGGAAAAGTTTACAAGTACGGAAATCCTACACTAAGGCGAACCATCACCAGCTTTGGCCTCGGATTCCTCATCGAAAGAGTCAAGGATCGAGGCATCCAACCCAACATCGACCAACTTCGTCCGAGCCTTCTCTCGATAAGCTTCAACCCCCTCGGCAAACTGGGCCATGATCTTATCGGTCAAGGCAGGCGACTCTTCATATTCTTTGATGGTTGCCTGCTTAATGACGACCTACTCCTCTAACAAAGCATTGTTCGATCGGATCAACGTCCTCAGCTGGTCGTGCATTGTATTGAATTGGTCCTCGATGGTGTGAAGATTCCCCACCAAGACCTTGTTCTCCTCGGCCAGAAGCTCCTTGACCTGCACAAGCTTCTTGGCATGACCGTCGAGACCGACGAACTCTTGTTGAAGCAAAGAATATTGTTCTTCGAGTTCGGTAATCCGATGATCAGCCTTGGTCACCTTGTTTCGGGTATCGGCGTGCAGGTCCCTCTCCCTCTTCAGTTCTGAATCACGACCTCGCAACTCGGCTTCGAGAAGCAACACATCATGGTTCAGTTGATTTTCTTTCTTAGTAGATCGGGCAAGAGAAGGGATAGCCCGAGCAAGGATGACGGCCTAAACACAAAAGACACATCAGATACGTAAAACAAAACATAGCGATAAAGGAAAAAACTTTAAAGCTGATCGAGAATACCTGAGTTTGAGCTCTGATATAGGTAACCAGATACTCCTCAGAAGAGTAATTCTTAAACTGTTCATCATCACTCGGGAGCTTGAAGTGCTCGAACAGGTTGAAGGGGAATACGTCCGAAGGACTCTTCGGCTAGCAGGTGGTCGGTGAACCTTGGGACGAATTGGCCTTGGAAGTAGGAGTTGATCCCGGGATCGGGCCAACAGCAGCATCAACTGGGTCAGGACCTTCGATCATACGGGGCTTCTTAAGTGGAGGTTCGAGAGGCCGATCCTCTGTCTCCTCCGAATCCTCGACCACCGTAACTATTGTAGGGGGTGGGAGCGTTGACTTCAGTGGGGCTGAGACAACAGCTTTAGATGGGGCCTTGGAAGAAGGTTTCTTTGCCTTCTTTAGCAGTGCCATCTTGTCAGCCCGTTTCATCTTCAGAGGATTCTTGGGCAGGGGTTCCAGTTCAGAAAGGGGAAGAATAGGACCTGTAGAAGAACCGACGGACAGTTCGGTGAGAGGAATGGCCTCATCCTCGGGAGAGTCATTAGCAGCAGGAGGGTGAATGGGTTCGGCAACGACCAGCAGAGGGGTCAAGGCCACATCAGCCTCATCAGGCTTGAAGATAGTCACTACAACAGAAGATAAAGAGGTTAATAAAAAAGAAGTAGGAGGTCGGGAGGGTGAGTAAAAGAGCTCGGGATTATTACTTACAACCATGTTTGTAGAGCCAGGATTCGTTGGACACGATCCCCAGACCCCAACTAGTTTGCTTCAGCAGCGAGTAGAACTTCTTGAAGGCGACAGAGTGACCCTTCGGGAACTTAGTTACTTTCATGATGGAATCCCCGGGACAGGCCCAATTCGGTAAGAGGTTGAGGTCGGTTTCCTTCATGAAGAACCATTGTGAATGCCACCCTTTATTGCTCGAAGGGGTCTTTATGAAGGTGGCTCGGCCGGTTACACGGTTCAGATGACGAAGGCTAGGTTCCTTTGATCGTCCAACAGAAAATAGGACGAAGAAGAAGTCCAAAACTGGAGTGATCCTAGCCTCCTGGCATAAGGCGATGAAACTAACCAGTTGGATGTAGGAGTTCGGCGCCAGCTGTGCGAACCCGATCCCAACCAAACAGAGGAAGGAAGAGATGAATTCGTGAAGAGGGAACCGAACCCCATACTTCAGAGCATATAGATGGACGACCATCCAATCGCCTTTGGGGCGCTAGAACATCCTCTCGTTCGGCTCAGCTACCCGAAGCTTATATCTTGGGGGATATTGAATACGGTTCGAATGTCGGACAGCTGGGATTGAGTGATGGACGATTTGGTGTTGATAACAGCGTAATCGGTCTCTGAGGCATAGAGACGCCTGACTCGGGAATCAGCGCTCTCAACAGGGATGTCGGCCGGAGCTGTTGGTAACTCGACCTGGACCAGGTCGCCGGCGGTGAGGGTAGCGGCGCCGGTCGAGATGACAGTTGTGGGGGGAGGATCGCTAAAATCAGCCATTAGATTGAGGATGCACGTAGGCAAAATGATGGAGTTTGGGAAACGACTAAAAGGATTAGGATCAGAGAGTTGGTGGAAATGGAAGGCTCGCCGGAAATTGCCCTTGCCCAAAAAGTTGCAGAAAGATTTGAAATGGATAAAGGTTCAAAAAAGTGACAGTGATGGGTGTTAAGTGACTTATATAGCAAGTCTAGCATGTTTTCCAAGGGAGGCTATTTAAGGCAGGTGGGACCTGGCCCTAGAGAAATGTGCATCAGCTCGTGGACCAAGAAGAAACCGCTTGAGTTCCCAAAACAGCTCATCATTACTAGGCGTGACTATTCAAATTCGTGTCCTTTCAAGTCTCATGTCATAAACATCTAATAACAAGAGACTGGGGGGCAATGTTCGGGAGTGTTTTACCGACCCTCATGTGACTACAAGCCTGGCCCGAAACTAAGGAGGTTGGGCCTAGATGCCCAAGATGTCTGAGGAGGTCGAGGTTGGATACTTGAAGCCCATTAGGTCGGGGTCCAGTGTGACAATCACGAGTTAGGGGGTCTTGGCGTCCTTTGGGCCAAGGCCTGCACATAGGTGTTTATGTTGGGTTGAACCTGTGCAGTTGGGCAGCCCGCATGTAGAGTTGGGAGTGATAAGGGGTTTACGTGGTTAAGGGTCCTAACCCTAATCATATGTTGATAAGGCAACTCCAAAGGTGGTATTGGAAAGGGATTCTATTTGCACCTTTTAAGGAGATTGTGTTGGACCCAAATATAGGTAACTACCATATTTAGGAGTCCTAATTCGACTCGGAGAAGGATTCTAAGGTGGTAAGAGTATTATAAATACAAGGCCAAGGTTACAATTAACAGGAAATACATCTTTGAGCACTAAACACTTAAGCCTCCATTGTTAAACCTTGTGAACGACTTGTAGTTATTCTCACACAGGAGTTATCCCCCAGCGGCACAAGCCGTCAAGCTTCTGTGTGATCCGTTATTGTGCAAGTTTCAGTGCGTGGATTCTGTGATTGGACGTGCAGATGAAACTTGGCGTTAACACATTTAATATTCAAGATAAACAATTGCACTTGGTATAGAAAAAATTCAAGTAGGCTGTAGAATAAGAAATAATCCATGCACCAAACATTACTGTTCTTCATATATACAGTATATGAAGATTTGTATGTTAGGATAAAAATCTTGATTCTGCATTATAGTTTGTAGCTTTTTCTGGATTAATTTTCATTCATTTTTACCCTTGTTTTTTTTATCCTTTTCCTGTTCATGAGAATCATGAGAAATTGTGAATTGGCTTCTTATGTTCCTTACCACAAAAACAGAGTTATACTTGAAAATTTTCCTCTGTGAGGTCCTTAAAAAGCAGAGATATTTTCAAAGGCTTCAACTAACAAAGAGAGGATGGAGGAGAGAGAGAGAGAAAAGATAGAACAAAATAGGCAGGTAAAAGAAAAGTACAACCACCCCAACTCTTGATTCATCTACTTAGTTGTATATATATATATATATATATATATATATATATATATATATATATATATTCTTTTCTTTTCCGGCCATACTATCTTAATCTCTCTTTTAAGAATAAGGCTACGTAACTTTCGACAATACTTGTCCGCATACACACTTAAACATACATTGTTTAAGTGTAATTGACAAGTTGAGGGGAAAAAGAGTCAATTACATGTTTAATCAACTAACATAATTTGCATTTCTTAGTTAAACAACACATACCGCTAGAAAGTAACCATTTTTGAAAAGATATAGAAGTTACTTCCCCGGCATGACCATCAAATCTTGCAACATTTGCTACTGAGACAAACTACAATTTTGTGTAGAATTTAAGTAGAGTGTGAATGTTATTCTATTATTTATTCATATGATTTGACTTTTATGATATATATGAATGAATATGCAAGTTTGTTTTGAAATGCTTGCATTAAGAAAAGAAATCTTCAATCAAATCTAGCTTGAAAGTCCTTTGTTTACAAATAAATTTAATAGAGAGATAATAGAAACTTTTGGTGTGAAAATAATTAGTCACATTTATCCCTATAAACAAGCTTCAACGATTAAAATCCTCTTAGAATGAATCAACAAATTGATCAACATTTTAAGTTAGGTTGATCCTATTTATAAGAATAAGCATGTGAATGTTATTTCTATTTACATATGATTTGATTATGATATATTTGAATAAAGTCATTAAGAAAAAAAGAAATGATGTAGAAACAAGGACTATAAATATATAGAAAGATCAAGCATGTTAGGTTGATCTTATGATGTAATAGATATGATGTACAAGGACTATAGACATCGAAAGATCAAAATGTTTGCACTTATGATGTAAAATCGTGAGATCGCCGGGAGAGTCGAGAAAACTCGAGAGCTTGAGAGCTATCAAGGTAGAATCGTAGTCCGGAAGATAGTAGTCTTGGAGTTCATAGACTGCCAGGAGAGATGAGGAAGGATCGTAGTGTGTCGAGGAGAACTTCCTCAGGGCTATAGTCTGCCGAGGAAGTCATGTTCAGAATCGTAGAGAAAGACTGCTTACGAGCCGAGCAGAAGATCTGCTGAAGTAAAGTCGAGATCGTGAGACTACACTCTGGATCGTGAGAGTCTCTATTGATCATATATCAAGGCAAAGATCGTGAGTCGAGCAAGATCGGATGAAGACAACAAGCACAAAGACAAAAATCGTAGAGTGTCAAGATCGATCTCGGAGTCGTAGTGTTGCACAACCAAAGTGAATCGTGAGAAGCGTAACTAAGACCTCAATATGTGCTCACAACGCCAAGGCAGAATCATAGGGAAAATATGATTCTCAACAAATGAGCACTCCCAGAATATCCAAAGGAATGAAGTCTCTGGTTGGCACTGCAAAGATACATCCCATCTTAAGGAAACCAGAGAGCACTCAACGAATGGCATGCAAGCTAATAGAAGATCTAAGCACCAACCCAATCAGCATCAAGATTGAGTTGTGAAGCCATTCGAGATGAAGTCTTCCACAAGGAGATTAGAAGAAGACTTGAAGCCATCGAAGGAAGGAAAGTTAGCAAGTGTGAGTATGTTATCAAGTAGATAGAAGACAATAATCTTGGAAGCAACCGGGATCGTAGTGTTTGCCAAACAAAGAAAGAAGCGATGAAGTGCATACAGAGATACTGGACAACTTCTGAAGAACAAGGCTAAAGTGATTAAGCATTGGGTCAATCCATTGATGATAAATGAACGGGAGATCACAAGGAAAAAGAGAATTGGACACGCCACAAATTTGAAGTGTCTTGCTATTCAGAAGGGGCCAGAATAAAGAAGTCAAGTCATCAGTATCTGAGAGCTGTTGAGGCAAACAGAAGTGTTAAAGCACTGCACAAAAGAAGGAAGAGGTGTTCTACATTGAAGATCCAATCAACACTCTTCAAGATCGTAGTGTTGTCTCTACCAGTCAACATGACACTACGATCAGGTCCTTGAAGACATGCATCAGAATCGTAGAGTTCGAATAGCTGAAGACTGAAGCATTGGCAACGGTTCAAACTGAAGGGTAATATTCGGACAAGTGCTTATTGAGAGCATCGATGCAAAAGGACAACCTCTGATCGAGAAATTAGAAGGAGGAAATAAAGTCTTCAACCTGCCCAAGACATTAAAGTGACATCTCTGACGGGGTAGGTGAAACAGTAGACTGCAGTGTCAGAAAAGTATGACTTGTCACATCTGCAGTCTACACCAAATAATTCGAGATTCGTGAAGCATTTCAAAGAGCTTCTAACGGCTACTTCTCAATGGGAAGATTGGGAGGGAGTATAAATAAGCCAGAGCTTCAACGATCAAGAGTTGCTGATGATTACAATGTTGCAGAATCGTTGAGTTGGTTAAAATGCTAACGTTGACTCTCTGAGTTCAACACGAGCTCAAATAGAACAAGTCTCGGTGGCGGTGAGACTACGAAGGTGGAAGTGAAGCAACTTTGAAGATGGACTTGAACAGATCAAAGCTTCACTCAACAAAGATAAGAATGCCCATTGAATTGGCATCTAAGATGAGAGGCGAGAAGAAGACAAGAAGATAGCATTCAGAAGAGTGGCAAAGCACAAGGCAGATCCTAAGAGCCACTCTACGATTCACCATGAACCCAAAGCTGAAGCAGAGCAAGTAAAGAACCATGTCTGCCAACATGTTGAGAAGGGTTCAGGAAATGGTGATGGTGCTGGTGACAATATACAAAGATGAGCGCGAGCGGAAGAAGATCGGATGCACCAAAGATGATGTGGTCCGATCTCAAAGCGAGAATGCAAAGAGGACCACACCAAGTCGCTAAGTACAAAAGATGATCAAGCTTAAAGACATCTTAGCGACTCAATACCAACAACAACAACAACAACAACAACAAGAAACCGTGGCCTTGAGGGTCCTTGTCAGGAGGGACTAAATGAAGTTCCAAGTCTCTTTGGGCTTGAAGAGTTCTAGGGAACTAGAGACGTTCAAAGGTGTTGGCCTTGAAGAGTTCTTAGTGAATTTGGAGTCCCAAGGTCTGGCTGGCCTTGAAGGAATCTTAGTGATTCGGTCTTGCCCTTCCTTAGTGGAAAATCTCGCTAGTTGAAAGTAGAAGAGTGGATTAGGAGCTTGAGTCTACGAACCACTTAAAACCCCTTGTGTCTTTTACCTTATGTCATTTACATTATGTATATTAAGCTGCTATATAAGCTATGTATGTTTTAACCGCTTATAACTGAATTAACTCTAAGAACAATGTATGTATGATTATGAATATATCAATGAAGGGATCTTTTACTTATTTCATTTGTGCTTGAAATGATTCTTATATTCATTATATGCTAAATCATTAGCTATACAAAATAAACCAGAAAAGTATTTAAAATAAAAAGGATCTATTCCCCCCCTTCTAGATCTATATTGTGCCTACTAGGAAATAACAATTGGTATCAAAGCAGGTTCTCATGCTATATTCTAAAGTTAATCACTTTGAGTCTGATCCCAGGCACAAACATTGTTCTAAACTTAGTTCAGTAGTAAGTCACTTGTTATATGTAGATGAGCTAACACGTTGGAAATATTGTGTACAGGTAAATGTTTATATACACCTGAAGCTGCTCAGATTGGTCCATGCTCTCAAGTATTATATCAACAAGACCAATCCTTGCCTGCAGTCAATCTTGTGGTATGAAGACCAGACGAGATAGCTTAAGAGACATCAACAACAAAGAGTCAAGCATCCTCCAGCCTAAAAGATGAAAAGGGCATACATGCTAAGAAATGCCTATCCAGAGAAGAAAGAAGATCTTCTCAAATATGTGTCAGGCCAACCAGTAGCTGGGTGCAAACTTTGTGAATCGAAGGATGTCAAAGAACTAAAGATGCCAAGATTCTCCTAGCCTTCATCTTCAAGACCACGACTGATTGATTAAAGGCCAACAAGAGCAACAAATTGTCAAGAACAAATGTGAAGCTATGCACATTAATGCCTAAACTCAGTATATTAAAGATAAATGACTATTAAGAAATTGACAGTAAAAAGGTACGGTTCCTCGCTATGATAAATGTGCACATCATGAATGCACCTCCTTATGAACTATAACAGTATTCTGTCAAGGAGTCATAATCTACCTAAAAAGGTGAAGAGAGAAAGTACCCTGAGGGTGGAAACTCAATTTTCTATAAACCTTCTCTCCATCCAAGTTTTAGGCTGAAGATGACATCTTGAAAGAAATCTGAAATGGGTCATAAGAGCATCACATGACAAATTAATTCTATGCGAAGTAATCTTTGATGGTGGGTTAGTATGTTTGTACAAACCTATGTTCTAAGTGTTTGACAACACATAAAATATGATCAGTTCTACAAGATTATCTTGATGATTTGTAGAAACTGATCACCTCCATGAATCAACTAGATACACCTAAATCGTAGAGTTAATTCTCACTCTGTGAACACTTAAACCGTGTGAACATAACCCCACAAATGATGAAACCATCAAAAGAAAAAAGTGTGTTTTTAAAATGACAAATCTTACACACACCCACCATCATGCATCTCAAAATGTATTATCTAAAACTAGTTGCATGCATGAATATGAATGTTGGTGATAAATGTGATGATTATCCAAAATATGAGGAACATTGGTTTAGAAAACTAACCTATGAGGACCCATTTAATTGTGGGTACCAAAAATAGAAATATATCTAACTGCGGTACTTGATGTCTATCCGACCACACTAAGGAATGTTGAAGCGAAGACTTGATCAAGAAGACTCAACCAAACCAGAAGGCTAAGGAATGTTGAAATGATTACGATAAAATTCCTATATGTCCAAGCTTATCCTTGAAGACCCTTGAGCTAGCCAAATGAAGCTCACATGACTCGCTAATCTATATATGGAAGCAAATTTATTCAACCAAAGATGAAAATGGTCTTATATGCTCAAATCAAGCAAAGCATGCTATATGAGAAGAATCCTCAAAGAAGCTCACATCGAGGAGGATCATCGAGCATCGATCAAGAGGAACTCATTATGAGAGCGAGAACTCACACACACACAAAAGCTGTCAAAGAAGACTACGTTCGTAGTCTTTGTCAAATGATCGTAGAATGATCGATCTGAAAATATCCATGCCTACGATACAAGGAGATCTAAGTGATAATGGTGATTCGATCGAGAAGGAGATATGCAAGGCTGCATTCAAATTAACCTAAAGAAAAGGGAATCACATCTATCTGAGAAGACAACATCAACCATGGGGAGCAGTGATATGTTTAGGAACAACAATACTGAGATATACTATGAAGCAGTGTACCAGCTATAGAGTACCAAAACTTTATGTCTGATGAACCAAATGAAGATCCATAGTAAGTAGGAACGTCTTAAAACGTACTAGTGATAACCTATCAGCCACCCAACCCAACATCGTGGAGTGCATGTGATCAAACATTCGATCATAGTGTAAGAGTAGGAGGACACCACGATTACAACAAGTGCAATTGTCTAAAGTTGGTAGAGGACCTCCCCACCAGAAAAGGTTAAATGAGATATCAGTACAAATCACTTCAAAAGTATTTCATCTGGAAAGCTCCTTAGGGACAAACCTGACCCTTAGCTCACTCTAAGAGGTTGGCCCTTCCTGAGCTACCTTGACCCAGAAGGAATGTTTAGTAAAGTTTATCTCAAGGACCAAGTCAGTCAACGATCGTAGAGTCGAGTTTGAAGAGAACTCCACGATTGTAGTGCAACCTCAGCGATCGTAGATGCAGACTCGACGATCACAGTCCTACCGAAGGATACTCCAGCTCATAAGGAGCTCGGAAGGACTGGACAATTGCTCAACCATTCAGACTATGAGGAGATAAGTTCGGATATATCAGTGGTCAAACTATACAGTTTCAGAATGAGGATTAATGTCAAAACCACCCACTGTAATATCTCACAATAGTTGATCGTTGAGTTAACAGAGGAAAACGTAGAGTCCATAGCTGCCCTACCATGCTACTCTACGAACCTAAAAGGTCAATGGTCAATCTACGTCAATTAAACGTCTACACTCCTAAAGGAAATATCTAAGCGAAAAGTTATGGGAGATTCTGACTCATTCTTGGACATCGTGCAACCAATGGTTGGTTGACACATCTTGATTATATGTAGAGTTAGAAGGAAGCATCATTAAAACAAATTCAAATCGCAAACAGTTATCGAAACCATCGAACCTTTCTCCCTCCCATTTTCAAACCCTAGAATCCTCTCAAAAGCCAAAATCAATTAACCTTCGAGTCTTGCCCAAATAACAATCACCATCTCTCAAAAAACCCCTCTCGAATCAAATACCCATATTCCTCGAACTACTCAAATGGAAAATTGGCGAGTAATCAACGGCATTCAACTCGGAACCAAGTCATTTGAAAAATCCGAAAAAGAAGTTTAGAGATTTTCGAACTTGTGAAGAAAATTTGGATTCTCAGAATATCTTGAGGCTAGCACTCAAGTATATACTGAACTGATCAAGAAATTCTACTCAAATGCATCCATAAACTCCAGAACCCTCTCAACCAAGATTAAAGGTCAGTCTCTAAAGCTGAGATCTTCTGACTTCAATCAATGCTTAGGGTTTCACGACCAAGGTTGAAAAGCCTTGATGATATCGATCTGGAACAAAAAAAGGAGATCATGGGGTACCAAAGGAACCCTAATTTAAAAGACATGAAGAATAAGGAGTTTCTAGAGGAATACAAGTTCCTTGCTGAAATAGTTGGAAAATGCATACTATGCGAGGACACTGCACACGACACTGTGCTTGATAAATAGTTAAAGATCATGTATGCTATAGTCTTAAAGAAGCGAATTTACTTTGGAGTTATCCTGTTTGATCAAATATCTAAATGGGTAGAAAAGGCTGAATTGAAGAAGTCTACAGGAAAACCACTTACAAAAGTGTTTCATGGAAGACTCACCGAGCATTGTGATGAAGAAGAAGCTAGGAGGAAGAATCAAGGATGATGAGGGAGAACCTCTTAATGTTCACAAAGTAATGTCTCCACAACTATTTGTGAATTGGAAGAAAAACCCCAAGGAGAACAGAAGGCTGACAACTGGGAGCAGTAGCAAGGCCTCTACAAAGAAGAGGAAGGCAAAAGAGGTAGAAAGCTCTGAATCTGAAGACTCTTCACCAGCAGGAATCACATCCACAAGAAAGAAATCCAGGGGTGTGAAGAAAGCGAGACCCATCAAGAAGTCTCTCCACCAAAGACAAGGATTGAAGAAGAAAAAGTCTAGCTGCGAAACCACAAAGAGAGAGAAATGTGATTACTTCAAGGGCCATCCAAAAAGAAAGCTAAGGTGGTAAACAAACCAGCCTCAGTTTCCCAAGATAGTACATCTGATGGAGAGGAGAACGCAGAGTCAGAATAAGTAAAGGGAACCGACGATCTTAAGATCGAGTCCCTCGAGACAAAATCCAACAATGAAGGTGAAAATTTGGATTAATGGAATGAAAATCGACATCTGGCGATGATGAAGAAGAATGCTCAAGCCACTGTGGCTAACCCTCGAGCATTCACTCTAATGATGAAGAAAGATTCAAGATGACCTGACTCTCATCCCCAAATATAAGTGCTCCAACAAGCCGAGATGATGGGTCAAATGATGTTGTTTCTAAAGAAGAAGAACATGCCCTTCAATCACGAAAGCCCCCATGACGGCTCAAGAGGTGATGAGTCCAAAGAAGAATGGTGTGCCTATCGGTATTGAACCTCAAGGAAGTTCATCGATGATCCAAAGGCTTCAGAGTGCGAAGAGGAAGAAGAGTCGACTCTCCCATAGCATTTGAACCTCGAGAGAAAGGAAGAGCTACTGACTACAAGCAAAATTTGCCTCCAAAAAGAGAAGTGATCACTCCAATGCTGTCATTGACTTAAGTGATGATGAGTCTGTATCATGGGAAGTAAGTGTTGAAGAAGGATCCAGTGATGAAGAAGATGAATCAGAAGAAGATCCTGCTGAAGAAGGTTCTATAAATGAAATAGAGCAAGAAGGACTTATTGTTGGAAATGATTAAAATGATTCAGGCTCTGAAAGCGATGAAATGGAGAATGATTCCAACCCTGTAAATCAGGAATCAGAGGAACCATAATTCTATCCTGTCCTCTCCCCAGTAAAAATCACCAGGAGAATAGTGGTAGAAGTCTCGAATGAACCACCAGAAACACCACCAGAAAGATGGGTGAATTATGGAGATGAACAGCTCAAGGTGGTAAGGATGACTACATTTGATATAGTTAAAAACTGGAACAACATGGAGCTAGACTACACGACCATCCTCTACAATCATGATGACCTGCTAATGAGATTGTTCTTCCAATGGATGTCGTGGCTAAAATCACATACCGAAAAGGATGCAAGTTACTTCAGCTGGTGCTACTCTCACTTTCAAAGCATGGAGCTGGTAGCACAAAACTTCCCAAGGTGAAGAAGTTTGCCACCAAATTGATCACAAACCAGCCTCACTACAAGGTCTAAAGACATGCCGGCAGTCACTATATCCCCTATGATCGTAGAGTGGACTCTCAAGGAAGAAGGATCATGACCAAGGAGTTGATCGTAGAGTCTATTCACTCTACTACTGATGGTGTTCAAGTTCAATACCAGAAGCCTCCATCTGCTCAAGCACTACTAATAGACATTTCTTCATCCTCAACTAGTGATTGGAACTCAATAATTCTTCAGATTCTCAACCCTTTGAAAATCTGTCCAAGGATGCAGATCGTAGAGTCAATCGATACTCGATAAGAGAGATGCCCAACCGGATGATCAAATATACATGGAGAAGGAGGCGATGAAAAATTTCGATGAAGGCGATTGAAAAAATATCTCTAT
Organism: Panax ginseng; assembly: GCA_020205605.1. Lineage (NCBI taxonomy): Eukaryota > Viridiplantae > Streptophyta > Magnoliopsida > Apiales > Araliaceae > Panax > Panax ginseng. The sequence continues at coordinate 53,650,033 of CM035140.1, forward strand.
TCTTTGAAGAGTCAAAGAAAGTAATGATGCAATGAGGAGATAATTCATTCGAATGGACTTCAAGCTACTATGGGTGATGTATCTCTCAAACTCAAAGAGAGAGATAACATCTATCGAAAGGTCATGAATGATCGGAAGGCGGATGCACTACTGATGAGAAGGCCGGTGAAGAAGCGAGATCCAAGCCCCTCTCGACAAGATTGACAACATGAAGTAGTCTTTTTCGAGTGCAACTTGAGCTAGGCCAACAAGAACTCAAGTTTGAAGTTGCTAACTCCTCTACGATGGAGGCGACTTATGTCCAACATGGGCGGCTCTCCCAAATGATTAATGACAAAGGGGGAGAAAAGAGGCATAGAAAGAGGCAGAGCAAGAGGCATTCAAAGAAGGGCAAAAAGAGCGAAGGAAAAGAGAGAAGAAGTCGAAAGAAGAAGAAGATGGCGGAAGAAGAGGCAGAGTCATCATCGAGGGGAGCCAAGGAATGATGAGCCTATGTATGTCGAAGGCGAGGGGGGAGAAGAAAGAAGAAAAGCAAAACATACATCATCGAGGGGGAGCGAGGGAGCAAGCAGGACAAGCAGATGAATAATAGTGATCAGCAGACATCACGGAAACATACATGGAGCCAAAAGAGGTACATCTCTAACTAGTTAGGTATGTTTGGATCCAGGATGTAAAATGTCGATGTATCTAAATTCCACATCATTATAAATGACATAAATGATTATCTATTTTAGAAATACACATTTACTCACTTTGTATATAAGATTCATTCATAACATGCATATGCACTTATTATTTTTTGTCATAATCAAATATGGGGAGATTGTCGAGAATAAGCATGTGAATGTTATTCCTATTTACATATGATTTGATTATGATATATATGAATGAATATGCAAGTATGCTTGTATTAAGAAAAGCTGTAAAGTCCTTTGATAGATAATAGAAACATATGTACAAGGACTTAGAATGAATTGATCAAATATGTTAGGTTGATCCTACATAAGCAAAACAGCTCTGTAAAGTCCTTAAAAAGAAATGATGTACAAGGACTATAAATATAGAAAGATCAAGCATGTTAGGTTGATCTTATGATGTAATAGATAGGCTTATCTGATCGTCGAGCACTGCACCAGAAATTGTAGTCTTCCAGGAGAGTCGAGGAAAACTCGAGAGCTATCAAAAAGCGAGAATCGTAGTCTACAAGATAGTAGTCTTGGAGTTCAGTAGATTGCCGGGAGAGACGAGGAGAGGAAGGATCGTGTGTGTCGAGGAGAACTTCCTGAGGGCCGTAATCTCTTTGAGGAAGTTATGTTTAGAATCGTAGAGATAGACTTTGTCTCACGAGGCCGAATAGAGTATCTATCGAAGCCTAAGTCAGGAGAATCGTAGACTACACTCGGGTCGTAGAGTCTCTTGATCATATCAAAAGGAGAGGTCGTGTTCGAGCAAGATCGGATGAAGACAACAAGCACAAACGATAGAAATCGTAGAGTGTCAAGAGATCGATCTTGGAGTCGTAGTGTCTACACGGTAAAAAAGTTGAATCGAGAGTGCAGAACTAAGACCTCAACCAATGTGCTCCACAATGCCAAGGCAGAATTGTAGAGCAAATACAATTCTGAATAAATGAGCACTCCCAGAATATCGAAAGGAATGAAGTTTCTAGTTGGCACTGCAAAGACACATCCCATCTTAAGGAAACTAGAGAGCACTCAACGAATGGCATGTAAGCTAACAGAAGATCTAAGCACCAAACAATTAGCATCAAGATTGAGAAGTGAAGCCATTCGAGATGAAGTCTTCCACAAGGAGATTAGAAGAAGACTTGATGAATCGACGAAGGAAAGTCGCAAGTGCGATGGTATAAAAGAGAGAAGACAACGATCTTTGAAGCAATCAGGATCGTAGTGTTTACCAAAAAAAGAACTGACTGATGAAGTGCATACGAGAGATCTTTGGGCGACTTTACGAAGAACAAGGCTAAAGTGATTAAGCATTGGGTCAGTCCATTGATGATAAGTGAATGGGAGATCACAAGGAGAAAGCGTGTTGGACACGCCACAAATCTGAAGTGTCTTGCTATTCAGAAGGGGCCAGAATAAAGAAGTCAAGTCATCGATGATCTCGAGAGCTGTTGAGGCAAGCGAAGTGTTGAAGCCTTTGCACAAAAGAAGGAAGAGGTGTTCTACATTGAAGAGATCAATCAACACTCTTCAAGATCGTAGTGTTGTCTCTACCGGTCAACATGACACTACGATCGAGGTCCTTGAAGACATGCATCGAGAATCGTAGAGTCGAATAGCTGAAAGATTGAAGCATTGGCAGCAGTTCAAATCGAAGGGTAATATTTGGACAAGTGCTTATTGAGAGCATCGATGCAAAAGGACAATCGATATGAAATCGGAAGGTGGAAATAAAGTCTTGACTACCCAAGACATTAAAGTGACATCTCTAATGGGGTAGGTGAAGCGAAGAGATGTAGTGTGTAGAAAAGTATGACATGTCACATCTGCGGTCTACACCAAATAACTTCGAGATCTGCGAAGCATTTTAAAGAGTTTCTATTGGCTACTTTCTCAGCGGGAAGATTGGGAAGGTGTATAAATAAGCCAGAGCTTCAACGATCAAGAGTTGCTGATGATTGCAATGTTACAGAATCGTTAAGTTGGTTAAAATGCTAACGTTGGCTCTACGAGTTCCACCTGAGCTAAAATAGAACAAGTCTCAGTGACAGTGAGACTACGAAGGTGGAAGTGAAGCAACTTTGAAGATGGACTTTAACAGATCAAAGCTTCACTCAACAAAGATAAGAATGCCCATTGAATTGGCATCTAAGCTAAGAGCCAAGAAGGACAAGAAGATAGCATTCAGAAGAGTGGCAAAGCACAAGGCAGATCCTAAGAGCCACTCTATGATTCACCATGAACCCAAAACTGAAGCAGAGCAAGTGCAGAACCATATACTTGACATGTTGAGAAGGGTTCAGGAAATGGTGATGGTGCACAGATGACAATATACAAAGATGAGTAGAACGGAAAAAGATCAGTTGCACCAAAGATGATGTGGTCCAGTCTCAAAGCAGAATGTAAAGAGGACCACACCAAGCTGCTAAGTACAAAAGATGATCAAGCTGAAAGACATCTTAGCAGCTCAGCACCACCACCATCAACAACAACAACAAGCCAAGACCCGAGGGTCCTTGTCCGGAGGGACTAAATGAAGTTCCAAACTCTTTGGGCTTGAAGAGTTCTAGGGAACTAGAGATGTTCAAGGTCTGCTTTGGCCTTGAAGAGTTCTTAGTGAACTGGAGTCCCAAGGCCGCTGGCCTTGAAGGAATCTTAGTGATTCATGGTGCTGCCCTTCCTTAGTGGAAATCCTGCTAGTTGAAAATAGAAGAGTGGATTAGGAGCTTGAGTCTCTGAACCACTTAAAACCCCTTGTGTCTTTTACCTTATGTCATTTACATTATGTATATTAACTGTTATAACTGCTATGTATGTTTTAACTGCTTACAACTGAATTAAATCTAAGAATAATGTATGTATGATTATGAATATATCAATGAAGGGGATCTTTTACTTATTCCGATGTGCTTGAAATGATTCTTTATGTTTGTCATATGCTAAATCATTAACTATACAAAATAAACCAAAAAGTATTTAAAATAAAAAGGATCTATTCATTGTGCCTCTTGGGAACTAACACTACTCCCCATATCATTTCCTTATATATCGTTTGCTCTCACACCTATCTTTACCTCCCACCAATGGAGCTCTATCTCCATTTCTCCCTTTCCTCCCAAGAACTAAGGCCAACAACAATCTGCTCCTCTATAAAATACAACGCCAAGACTCAAATCTCTTGTCCAATCAAGGTGTCCCATATCTACCAATAAAATAAATTTAATCACTAGTAGAAAAATATCACAATGGCTCCAAAAGAGCACACACACACACACACACACACACACACACACACATATATATATATATATATATATATATATATATATAACACAAAAGACTAAATGGTAGTAATGACGCACTTGTAGAGTGACAATCTTGTCATCAATTTGTAACTCTTTGGTCACAAAATCAGCTCCAATTGTAGCTTTATATTGTTGGCTAAACTTCTTATGTACATATCTACATAAGGAGTTCTGAGACCCATATGTACTAATTTAAGCATAACACAGTGAACCAATAAATCACAGTCACAATAATATGACAAAAAGCTCACTTAATATATAATAAGATATATCAATCATAAATCATGATTCATAATCTTTGGTAAAGCAATTTTAATAAAATAAAAGCAAGAAAAACATAAAACTTGTGATTATAGCCAAACAATACCTAAAATTGCATCGGAGACAATGTACCATCTAATTTTCTTTAACCTACGGTTGCAGAAGAGGAGGGAGACTGACACATGCGAGAGTAGGGGTTTGGCAAATCCTCCTCCATCCTCCTTTCCGCGGCCGAAGCCTCCAAGTGTGCACGCGTATAAATATCCAGGGTCGATTTAGACCTTGACGGAACACCTCCGCCCCATCCACCGCTCCTAAAATCCCCCAGTGACTGATTCTACCTCCCATCAGATGCATATCTAAACCCTCTGTCATCGAAATTATCCCAAGTATAGCCCATCTTCTGTTATTAGTTCTTGCACCTGTCGACACAATTATAAAAAAATAGCAGATAATGTAGAAATTAGGGCTTGACTTGGTATGAGAGATTTAGGCTCTTGTATAAGATATTAAGGGTGGATATGAGACATTTAGGCCTGGGTATGAGAGATTAAGGCTTTAATTACAGCAGTACAAGAGATTAGGGCTTGAATTGCAATGGTGAGGAGCTGGAATTTTAGTCGTGAGGGGCTACTAAGTTGATAGATTTTAGGGAGAGAGATATGTAAGGAATGAGATTTAGGGAGTTAGATATGGTTGGGTACGAGATTTAGCTGAGAATTTTTTGGAGCGTGAAAATAATGGAGGGAGATTTTGGCAGATAATTTCATTTAGGAGGGAGAAGTTCATTATCTACTGCCAAAGCTCGGTATAGGTTCATTTTTCTCCTCTATTGCGCCGGTAAGGGGTGACCGTCGGAATAGAGCCATTTTCTCTCTCTATAGTGACAGTCATCTCATGAGCGTCGGTATATTATTCTATAGCAATGGTTCTTCCCCGACCGTCGCTATATCTCATCGCTATTGGTCAATTTTCTAGTAGTGCAAGTAGAGCATGATATCTACTATCTTCTATGATTTAAAAAGTTTATCATCAATTTTATCGCTGAGACTCAGCTTAATAAATAAACCACATCATCGAATCATCCCTGCACTACGGGCCAAGGATATTCATGTAATCGTCAATGGTCATGATTATACCGAATAATCCCTGGTCATAATCATACCAACAACTGTCCATCAATGCACTACAGGCCAATGAGGACTTTTACCACATAATTTGTAACATTACGGGTCATGATTATACCGAATAATCCCTGGTCATAATCATACCAATCAATAGTACATCTATGCACGTAATCCACAGATGACTTTTATCACAATATAAGCATGAGGATGATGACAATGATATAAGAATTCAATTAAAAAAAGCAAAGGATAAATTTTTAAAGATTTATAACTTAATTTATCCAAAATTCAATAATGTCCAAATTGTCAACATGATACTGCTTTATGGAGTAAAATTCAAGAATAATATTGTATCAAAAATGATTTGGACAATAAAGAAATCAATTTTTTATCATGAATAATTCTCTAGGTGAATAGTACCCGAGTGAATAGTACCCTATGAATAGTACTTTGGGAATAGTATCCCGTGAATAGTATATTGTGAATAGTACTCGTGAATAATACTTTATGAATAGTACCCGTGAATAGTACTTTATGAATAGTACCCCGTGAATAGTACTTTGTGAATAGTACCCCATGAATAGTACTGTAAAAATGAATACTACTCATGGACAGTACTCTGGCATGAAAAGCTTAAAATTTAAATAGAATGTGTAGAAAATATCCTTGTGAAACGTTACTAGATGAAGCTCAAATTTCAAGGATATTCTACTAATTTCACGGAGTATAGAAGCAATACTTTAACCAAATGAGGGTATAATCAGGAATACGAGATAAAATAATATTACTCACATACTATAGAATATGAAAGAAAATATTATTCCTATAAACAGAACAAAATAATATCCTTTACCTCTGAAGAAGACTAGATACTGGAATAGTGAGGTAGCAGACTTCTCTTCTTCTTTCTCTCTATAGCTTCTATCTCTATAATTGCTCTTGTGAGTCTTAGCGAATTTTTGAGAATGAAAGAAGAATGAGCTTCTATTTATAGGAAAATATAGTTTTGATAATTGCACGTTTTGGGGCTCAAAATATTACAGTATAATACCTTCATCTTTTCTTTCATTTTTAATTTAGTCCTGCAAGTATTATCAAACTTGCACCACCTCCCCTAATAGTACATCATGTGAATCAATAGTACATTCATGTGAATCAATAGTACACACATGTGAAAAAAATAGTTACAGTATAGTACATTCATCTATACCTCTATTTTTAATTTAGTCATGCAAGTATTATCAATCTTGCAACACCTCCCATAATAGTACATACATGTGAATCAATAGTACACACATATGAACACATAGTTATAAGCATGTGAATTAATAGCAATTAATTGCTCATTTATTCGATTAATTACCCGATTGGTCAATATAACTTCCAGACATCAATTATTATAGAAATAAATATCTATTTCCACTAACACAAATAATCCCAACACAATAGAACTATCAATTTCATCTTTAATCAACACGAACTTATTCATTATTAATATTATAACTCACAATATTTAACAACCAGATCATTCCGAGGAAAGAGGGGGACTTTTGTGACGCCCCTTAAATAGGTATACATCACCCATCTTGAGTCGCCAAATACATGGTACAAAATTTAAATACAACTTAATTATACAACAGTCGTGTAAAATACGACAAAACATAATCTACGAGTTTTAATAAGAATATTATCATCTAGACAATATCCACACTCAATGGAGTCCTCATTACATTTATTGTCACACTATTTAACGAGAATAGTGAGGACTACTAATGCTATCATCATCACAGACCGTCACTCCATTCCCCGACTAGTCCAAGCCACGTTCTCATTTCCTAAAGAGAAGCAGTGAAAGAAAGGGTGAGCTCAACTAGCCCGAAGAAAATATTATGACTAAGATAATGCAGAATAAATTATCATTAGCCTTCAACAGTGTTAAACTAATAAAATATAATAAACATCAAGTTTAACTGCAGCGGAACAACCAATCCATTAGAAGAGTCAAGTAGAGAATAAAATCTACTATATTCTATGATTTAAAAGGTTTTTCATCATTTTTATCGCTGAGACTCAGCTTAATAAATAAACCACATCATCCCTGCACTACGGCCAATGATATTCATTAGTATCACGACCATAAATTATCCATGCACTACGGGCCAATGATATTCGTGTATTCATCAATGGTCATGATCATGCCAACAACTGTCCATCAATGAACTACGGCCAATAAGGACTTTTACCACATCATTTGTAACATTATGGTCATGATTATACCGAATAATCCCTGGTCATAATCATACCAAGTCCATCTATGCTCTACAAGCCACATATGACTTTCAACATATTATAAACATGAGGATGATGACAATGATATAAGAATTCAATAAAATAAGTTCAAGGATAAATTTGTAAAGATTTATAATTTAATTTATCTAGAAATCAATAACGTCCAAATTGTCAACATGATACTGCTTTGTGGAGTAAAATTCAAGAATGCTCAGAAGAATATTTTCATGAAAAGATACTGGATGAAGCACAAATATCAAGGATATTCCACTAATTTCATGGAGTATAGAAGCCAAAACTTTAATCAACTGAGTATAATAGAATATATGAAACCGCAAATGGATTTTTGCCTCCATGCGGTAATCCACGTAGATAGATTATTCCAACAGAATAATAAAGAATGGAATAATAGAAGAATTCACCATGCGTGCATAATCCGCACAGACAGGTTATTCCAACAGAATAATAAAAAATGGAACTAGGTCATGCGTAATCCGTACAGACAGGATGTTCCAACATAATAATAAAGAATGAAACCAGGTCATGCGTAATCCGTACAGACAGATTATTCCAACAGAATAATAAAGAATGGAATAACAGAAGAGTTTCACAATGTATGCGGTACTTCGCATACACAGGTTATTCCAACATAATAATAAAGAATGGAACAACCCTTACGAGTATTGAAAGAAAATAACTCTCTTCATGAATACGAAAGAATAATACCCCTTACCTTAGAAAAAAGGAAAAATGAGCTTCTATTTATAGGAAAATATTTCGATAATTGCACGTTTTGGGGCTCGAAATATTACAGTATAATACCTTCCTCTTTTTCTTTATTTTTAATTTAGTCCTGCAAGTATTATCAAACTTGCACCACCTCCCCTAATAGTAAATAATGTGAATTAATAATTCATTCATGTGACTCAATAGTATAATCATGTGAAAAAAATATATTACAGTATAGTACCTTCAACTATACCTCCATTTTTAATTTAGTCATACAAGTATTATCAATATTGCACCACCTCCCCGAATAGTACATAAATGTGAATCAATAGTACACACATATGAACAAATAGTTATAAGCATTTTAAATAATAGCAATTAATTGCTCATTTATCCGATTAATTACCCGATTGGTCAATATAACCTACAGACATCAATTATTATCGAAATAAATATCGATTTTCACTAACACTAATAATCCCAACACAATTGAACTATCAATTTCATCTTTAATCAACACAACTTATTCATCATTAATATTATAACTCACAATATTTAACAACCAGGTCGTTCCCAGGAAAGAGGGGGCTTTCCGATAAGAATTTCTCATTATTGGTGCGCAATTAGGTGACCAAACCTGTGACCCCCCCAAAACTAGGTATACATCACCCATCTTGAGTCGCCAAATACTTGGTACAAAATTCAAATACAACTTAATTATACAACAGTCGTGTAAAATACGACTAAACATATATTGTGAGTTTTAATACAAATATTGTCATCTAGACAATATACAAACTCAATGGGGTCCTCATTATATTTATTGTCATACTATTTAACAGAATAGTGAGGACTACATCTGGTCCATCACTCCGTTCCCCGACTCGTCCCAGCTATATTCTCATTTCCTGAAGAGAACAGTGAAAAAAAGGGTGAGCTCAACTAGCCCAGTAAGAAATATTATGACTAAGATAATGCAGAATAAATTATCATTAGCATTAAATAGTTTTAACTGATACAATATAACAAACATCAAGTTTAACTGCAGTGGAACAAGCAATCCATTAAAAGAGTCAATTAGAGAATAAATCTACTATCTTCTATGATTTAAAAGGTTTTTCATCACTTTTATCGCTGGGACTCAACTTAATAAATATTCCACATCATCGAATCACCCCTGCACTACGGCCAAGGATATTCTTTAGTATCACGACCACAACTATCCATGCACTACGGGCCAAGAATATTTGTGTATTCATTAATGGTCATGATTATGCCAACAACTGTCCATCAATGCACTACGGGACAATGAGGACTTTTACCATATCATTTGTAACATTACGGTCATGATTACACCGAATAATCCCTGGTCATAATCATACCAAGTCCATCTATGCACTACAGGCCACAGATGACTTTAAAAAAATATAAACATGAGGATGATGACAACGAGATAAGAATTCAATAAAACAAGTTCAAGAATTAAGTTATTCAGGAACTAATAACGTCCAAATTGTCAACATGATACTTCTTTGTAGAGTAAAATTCAAGAATGCTCAGAAGAATATTTCCATGAAAGATCTTTGGATGAAGCGCAAATATAAAGGATATTCCACTAATTTCATGGAGTATAGAAGTCAAAACTTTAACCAACCGAGTATAATAAAGAATGGAATAATAAAAGAAATCACCATGCATGCGATTGCAGCATAAGCAGTTATTCAATGGAATAATAATAACGGAACAGTCGGGTGAAATGCAAGATGGATATTCCAAATGTAATAATAAAGAATAGAATAACAACGAAATCACCATGCATGCGGTACTTCGCATGAGCAAGTTATTCCAACAGAATACTAAATAATGAGAACCATGTCCAAAGCGAATACGCACTGCAAGCGGGATGTTCCAACAGAATAGTAAAGAGCGGAACCCGGTCCCACAAAACGCATGCACGAGGATATTCAATGAATAATAAAGAATAGAATAGCAGGAGAATTTCACCAAGTATAGGGAAGTCCGCGTATACAAGTTATTCCAACAGAATAATAAAGAATGGAATACCAGAAGTTCTCTTCATGAATACAAAAGAAATAATACCCCATACCTTAAGAAGAAGAGTACTAGATATATAAGTAGTGAAGTAGTAAAATACTTTTCTTCTTTCTCTCTATAGTTTATCTGTCTAGAGTTTCAGTGAATTCGTAAGAAATAATGAAGGAATGAGCTTCTATTTATAGAAAAATGGTACGCATAGTAACTAACTCATGAACAGTCCGGATTGATTTACTTTAATCGACGGTCCATATTTAAAGAAAAATCTTTTAAATAAAATATAATATATTCTATTTATAATCTAATAAAACGAATAACTTTATAAAAGATTTTACTATGCAAATACTATGCGGGCACTATGCAAACACTATGCATAATAAAATATAATATATTCTAATTATTGTCTAATAAAATAGATAACTTTATAAAAGTATTACATTTTATATAAAAAGATTTTACTATTAGCCTAATAAAATGAATAACTTTATAAAAGTATTACATTTTTATATAAGAAGATTTTTCTGTTTTATTACATTAATAATACCAATAAAATAAAACTGAGTGACTTATCACATAAGCATCAATAATCAATACCGTGTGCTACTATGCAACCACGCGTATTATTGTACTTTTACTATCGAGTAGTTCAACAGTATTAATGGTAAAACTTACGCCGTTATTTTTAATAAAATATTTTTGTCGTTTTCTTAATCTGACAATAATTTCGTTGTGGGGTCCACTAATGATTATGCCGTTGTACGAATATTCCCTGTTAAAACGAATATTCCCCGACCAATCTAATATTATATACAACTTGCGTACTTTGCAAAATTTATAAATATTACCCACAACTATAACATATATCAAATTTACTCCGTAATATTAAAAAATGATATTTATAGAAAATTCATCTTTATTCAAAAAGTTGGGGTCTTACAACCTCCCCTTCTTATGAAATTTCACCCTCGAAATTAGGGTACGTACCTGGTATGTCGAAGAGGTAAGGATACCTTGATTTTATTTCAGATTCTAACTCCCAAGTCATTTCCTCAACATCGTGGTTTCTTCACAAAACTTTGACTTGAGGTATAACCTTGGAGCGTAGAATATGTTCTTTCTTATCCAAGATTTGAACAGGAACCTCTTTATACGTCAAATCTTCCGCTATTTCGTCCGGTTCTAACTCAATAATGTGGTTCGGGTCTTTCACATATTTATGTAACATGGATATATGAAAAACGTTATGAACACGAGACATACTTGGCGGTAAAGTGAGTCTATAGGCCACAGTTCCTACTCGATCGAGGATTAAAAATGGGCCGATGAATCGAGGATTGAGTTTTCCTCTCTTTCCAAATCTCGTAACTACTTTCCATGGAGCAACACGTAACAACACATGATCTCCTATATCGAATTCCACGTCCTTTCGATGAAGATCAGCATAACTCTTTTGTCGATCTTGTGAGGTTTTTATACATTGTCGGATCGTTGAATCTTTTCCGTAGTCATACGTACCAACTCCGGACCCAACAACGTTGCTTCACCCACCTCATCCCATCATACTTGATAAAGACACTTTCTTCCATACAACGCTTCGAATGGAGTCATGCCAATACTTGCTTGATAATTGTTGTTGTAGGAAAACTCCACCAATGGTAAGAACTTGTCCCAACTTCCCTTGAAATCAAGGACATAGAGTCTTAATAGATCTTCAAGAGTTTGAATAGTCCTCTCCGACTGTCCGTCCGTCTGAGGATGATATGCCGATAAATCGTAAGTCTATGCCCATAGCTTTTTGCAAACTAACCTAAAATCGTGAAGTGAATCTTGGGTCTCGATCAGAGACTATGGATACCGGCATACCATGCAGTCTTACAATCTCGTTTATGTACATACGAGCAAGACGTTCAAGTGTATAAGTTTCTCGTATCGGTAAGAAATGAGCAGACTTGGTCATTCTATCAACAATGACCCAAATCGCATCTATGCCTTGAGAAACCTTAGAAAGACCAGTAACGAAATCCATGGTAATGTGCTCCCACTTCCATTCTAGAATTTCAAGTGGTTGCAATGGACCTTTTGGCACTCGATGCTCCGTTTTAACTCATTAACAAGTTAGACACCTTGAGATAAACAACGCTATCTCTCTCTTCATATTGCTCCACCAAAATGTATAACGAAGATCATGATACATTTTGGTACTCCCAAGATGGATTACAAATGGTGTGTTGTGCGCCTCCATCATGATTTTATACTTTAAATCAGGGTCGTTAGGAACACAAAGTCTGGAGTTGACTTGAAGTATTCCTTCTTCATCGATTCTTGCTTCCGGCATAGCACCTTCTTGCACTTTCTTCCTCATACGCATCAGCTCCAGGTCTGTAGCTTAAGCAGCTTTAACTTTATCAATTAAAGTCGGTTCTACTCGTATATTCGCCATCATCACATGGGTCCCTGGAGCCTTTAACTCTATCTCCATCCTTTGCAAGTCACACAAAATGGGCCTTTGCATTGACAATATTTCATTCGCACTTGCATATGATCTTCTACTCAATGCGTCAGCTACCACGTTCGCTTTTCCAGGATGGTATTGGATGGTATGATCATAATCTTTCAACAGTTCAAGCCAACATCATTGTCGCATGTTGAGTTCCTTTTGAGTGAAGAAATATTTGAGGCTTTTATGATCTGTAAAGATCTCCACTTTCTCCCCATACAAGTAATGCCTCCAAATCTTTAGTGAGAAGACAACAACTGCCAACTCTAGATCATGAGTAAGATAATTCCTCTCATATTCTTTGAGTTGTCTTGAGGCATAGGCTATGACTTTCCCATGTTTCATGAGAACACATCCCAACCCTTTGCCCGAAGCATCACTGTAGATGACAAATCCCTCAAAGGCGGATGGTATTGTCGTAACAGTCTTTGGAATGAGTCTCCTCTTGAGTTCTTGAAAACTCTTCTCACATTCTTCGCTCCAACCGAACTTTGTATCTTTCCAAGTCAGCTGAGTTAATGGAGTAGCGATTCGAGAAAATCCTTCCACGAATCTCCGATAATAACCAGCTAAACCGAGAAAGCTACGTACTTCGGTCACTGATTTAGGTTGCTCCCAGCTTTGAATAGCTTCAATCTTTGCTAGGTCAACAGATATTCCATGACTTGATACCATGTGCCCAAGGAATGCTACTTCCTCAAGCTAGAACTCGCATTTCTTTAACTTGGCATAAAGCTTATATTCACGAAGCTTTTGGAGTGTCAGCCTCAAGTGTTGCTCATGATCTTCACGGCTTTTGGAATAAATAAGGATGTCATCAATAAAGACGACCACAAAGTGATCCAAATATTCCTTGAATACTCAGTTCATCATATCCATGAAGGCAACAAGAGCATTAGTCAATCCAAAGGACATGACTAGGAATTCATAATGCCCGTACTGAGTTCTGAAAGTCATCTTTGGAATGACATCGGTTCTAATCTTCTATTGGTGATATCCGGAACGAAGATCAATCTTTGAAAATAATTTGGCTCCTTGTAACTGGTCAAACAGGTCATCAATACGTGGCAATGGGTACCTATTTTTGATGGTGACGTGATTCAACTCCCGATAATCAATACAAAGTCGCATACTCCCATCTTTCTTCTTCATGAATAGAACAGGAGCACCCCAAGGAGAAGTACTAGAACGAATAAAGCTAATGTCTAACAATTCCTGCAGTTGGGTCTTTAACTCCTGAAGTTCAATAGGAGCCATTCGATATCGGGCTTTAGAAATAGGTTTTGTACTAGGTTCAAGGTCGATACAAAATTCAATTTCACGCTCTGGGGGTAGGCCAGGAAGTTCTTCAGGGAATACGTCAGGAAATTCATTAACAATAGAAATATCATTCAAAACTGACGTATTTTTGTTTAGATCCGTGACATGAGCTAAGAAAGCTTGACATCCGTTTTTCAATAAATGAATAGCTTTATGGCTTGAGATGACCGTGATTGACTTTAATGGTTTTGTCGCTTGAATTCGCATAATAGGTTGATTAGGAATATGAAAGCTAACAACCTTACGAAAACAATCAATTTTTGCATGATGAGTAGTTAACTAATCAATCCCTAGAATCATGTCAAATGCAAGTATTTTTTATTTAATAAGATCGATAGGTAATGTGAGGGTACCGATTTGAACCAAACAAGACTTATAAATAGTGGATGTAATGAAGGTTTCTCCCAACGGAGTTTCCACAGATAAGTCAACGTCTAATTTCTCCGGAGTCAAATTTAATCGTTGAGCGCAAGTAGGAGAAATAAAAGAATAGGTAGAACCGGTATCAAATAAAGTATAGACTTCGCTAGAGTTTATGATAAGCTTACCCGTGATGATCTCATTCGGGTTCCTTGCTTTCTAGGAGGTCACAACAAATGCTCTCCCTTGCACTACCGGCTTTGACTTTTCTGGGACGGCCTTTGGTGCCTCCATCCTAGCTGAACTTGTCTTCGGTGAATGACAAAATCGGGCTAGGTGACCTTCTAACATGCTTTGGAATGTATCACGCAGTTTGGACTGATGTGTCCCTCCCCTCCGCATTTTAAGCATATGATAGGTGGTCGTTCTTCTTCCTTAACAATTGGTCTTTGGATCTTTGACATCTTTCTATCATTATTGAATCTCTCTTCTTGAAATGTCCATTCTTATTGCTTTGGCCCGATTACCACCGAAGTGGTTACCATTTACGCCACATTGATTCCTCCACGCTTGTTGTCACCGCTTTGATGATCGCTTCTCACCGGTATTATCATTTCTTAGGTTGCTCTCTTTTGGTTGTGTTGACTCATTATCGCGCTCCACTAACTGAGCCCTATTTACAACATCTGAATACAAACACAGTTTATGAGAAATAAGATGTTGACGTATCTCCGGTTTCAAACATCTTAAAAACATACGCGTCATTCTTTCTTCATTATCCACCAAGTGGGATGCAAACCGGGACAACTCGGCTAACTTAGCTTCGTACTACGACACGGTCATGTTATTCTGCTCCAACTTGATGAACTCCACCTCCTTCATGTGACGAATACTTTCGGGAAAGTACTTGTCGTTGAATATTTCTTGGAACTTCTCCCAAGATATTTTCAGTGTGGCAGGTTGAGTACGCTTTACCGATTCCACCGATGAATCGCCTCTCCTCGCAATATAAAAGCGTGAAGGGAACCTTTTGCTCCTCGAGCATCCCAAGACATCAAATATCTTGGTGATACGCTTTATCCATGCTTTTCGCCTTAAGTGGTTTTGGCTCTCTAATAAACTCCGGTGGTCCCGGCTCCTTGGCATTTAGCGGTGTGACGTCCAGGAGAGTTTCGATGTTCCACCTATATTTTGGATAGGAGCCGCTCTCTCCTGGCATTGCATGAATTGCATAAAGCCTCCGAACATTCCATCATTCATCATTTGGTCGGTGTTGTTGTTTGCATAAGGATTGTCGCCTTCCTGATGCACATTATCCTGATTATTGATATGTGGTGAATCAACGGTCGCCTGTGCTCCATTGCTATTCTCAACATTCTCGGATGTCATTTTCAGATACTACCACAAAACAAAAGTTAATTGACATGTAACATATTATCTCTATATTCTGACCGACCAATTAAATACAAAAAAATTTAGGTAGGTCATACTAGCGAAGGAATTCCCCGTCTCTCCCCTCCTAGTTCTATTCTCACATCTTATCCAGGTATCATATCCCTAAGCTTTGATACCAACTGTGACGGCCCCAAAATAGGTATACATCACCCATCTTGAGTCGCCAAATACATGGTACAAAATTCAAATACAACTTAATTATACAACAGTTGTGTAAAATACAACTAAACATATGATGTGAGTTTTAATACAAATATTGTCATCTAGACAATATACAAACTCAATGGGGTCCTCATTACATTTATTATCACACTATTTAACAGAATAGTGAGGACTACATCTGGTCCATCACTCTGTTCCCCGACTCGTCCCAGCTATATTCTCATTTCCTGAAGAGAACAGTTAAAGAAAGGGTGAGCTCAACTAGCCCAGTAAGAAATATTATGACTAAGATAATCTTTGAATAAATTATCATTAGCCTTAAGCAAAGATTGTTAAAGCGATACAATATAACAAACATCAAGTTTAACTACTGATGGAACAAGCAATCCATTAAAAGAGTCAATTAGAGAATAAAATCTAATATCTTCTACGATTTAAAAGGTTTTTTATCACTTTTATCATTTGGGACTCAACAATAAATAATCCACATCATCGAATCACCCCCGCTTTTCTGACCAAGGATATTCTTTAGTATCACGACCACAACTATCCATGCACTACGGGCCGAGAATATTTGTGTATTCATTAATGGTCATGAGTATGCCAACAAGCATCCATCAATGCACTACGGGCCAATGAGGACTTTACCACATCATTTGTAAAATTATGGTCATGATTACTAGAATAATCCACGGTCATAATCATACCAAGTCCATCTATGCACTACAGGCCACAGATGACTTTACAAAAATATAAACATGAGGATGATGACAACGAGATAAGAATTCAATAAAACAAGTTCAAGAATTAAGTTATTCAGGAACTAATAACGTCCAAATTGTCACCATGATACTTCTTTGTAGAGTAAAATTCAAGAATGCTCAGAAAAATATTTCCATGAAAAGATACTCGATGAAGTGCAAATATCAAGGATATTCCACTAATTTCATAGAGTATAGAAGTCAAAACTTTAACCAACTGAGTATAATAAAGAATTGAATAATAAAAAAAATAACCATGCATGCGGTGCCGCATAAGCAAAGTTATTCAACAGAATAATAATAACGGAACTAGGTCGGTAAATTCGCACCAAGGCGGGATGTTCCAACGAATAATAAAGAATAGAATAACAACGAAATAACCATGCATGCGGTACCCAGCATAGATAAAGTTATTCAACAAAATACTAAATAATGGAACTGTGTCAAAGCGTAATCGCTTACAACAAGATGTTCCAACGAGAATAATAAAAGACGGAACCGGTCCCAGCAGTAAAAGCGCTTGATGAGGATATTCCAGCAGAATAATAAAGAATAGAATAACAGGAGAATTTCACCAAGTATAGGGAAGTCCGCGTATACAGGTTATTCCAACAGAATAATAAAGAATGGAATAACAGAAGTTCTCTTCATGAATACAAAAGAAATAATACCCCCTATCTTAAGAAGAAGAGTACTAGATATATAAGTAGTGAAGTAGCAGAATACTTTTCTTCTTTCTCTCTATAATTTATCTCTCTAGAGTTTTAGTGAATTTATAAGAAATAATGAAGGAATTAGCTTCTATTTATAGAAAAATGGATTGTATAGTAACTAACTCATAAACGATCCGGATTGATTTACTTTAATCTGACGGTCCATATTTAAAGTAAAATATTTTAAATAAAATATAATATATATTCTATTTATAATCTAATAAAACGAATAACTTTATAAAAGATTTTACTATGCAAAAACACTATGCACGCACTATACAAACACTATGCATAATAAAATATAATATATTCTAATTATTGTCTAATAAAATAGATAACTTTATAAAAGTATTCTGTTTTATATAAAAAGATTTTACTATTAGCCTAATAAAACGAATAACTTTATAAAAGGATTTTGTTTTATATAAAAAGCTTTTACATTTTTATTACATTAATAATACCAAGAAAACAAAAGCTGAGTGACTTATCACATAAGCATCGATAATCAATCAGGTAAGCTTCTTATGCAATCACATGCGCGTATTCTTTACTTTTACTACTAAAAGTAGTTCAACAAAGATTAATGGTAAAACTTCCGTAGTTATTTTTAATAAAATATTTTTGTCGTTTTCTCAATCCGACAATAATTTTGTTGTGGGGTCCACCAATGATTGTGCCATTGTACGAATATTCCTTGTTAAAACGAATATTCCCCGACCAATCGAATATTATATACAACTTGCGTATTTTGCAAAATTTATAAATATTACCCACAACTATAACATTATATCAAATTTACTCCATAATATTCAAAAATGATATTTATAGAAAATTCATCTTTATTCAAAAAGTTGGGGTCTTACAAAACCTCTCCTTGACAGAACTTCTAGACATTGTCAATATTGCAAATAATAATATGAATAACTTTGTTGTCTCAATTATTGATTTAATAATAACAAATATTATGCAGATGATACTGTGATAATAATTGAATCAATAGTATGATAGATATGATGCAGCAATTACTGTAGCAATAATTGAGTATAACTGAGTGACTTCTCACGTAAGCATCAATAATCAATCTGGTGTGCTACTTATGCAATCATAGCCATTCTTTACATATTTTACTAGGGTAGTTCAACGGTTTTAACGATAACACTTTCGTAGTTATTTTTATAAAAGACAATTACATGGCGTTCTCAACTACGACAATACTTACATTGTGGGGTCCACCAATGATTGTGTCGTCGTAAACGAATATTCCCTATTAAAATGAATATTCCCCGACCAATCGAATATTATATAACCACTTGCTTACTTTGCAAAATTTGTAAATATTACCCACAACTATAACATTATATCAAATCCACACTATAATATTCAAAAATATATTTCGAAAAAATTATTCTTTATTCATAAAAGTTGGGGTCTTACAGCTTTCCGATAAGGATTTCTCCCTATTGACGCGCAATTAGGTGACCAAACCTCTCCTCGACGGAACTTTCTAGACATTGTCAATATTGTAAATAATAATATGAATAACTTTGTTGTCTCAATTATTGATTTAATAATATAAATTATTATGCAGATGATACTATGATAATAATTGAATCAATAATATGATAGATATTATGCAGCAATTACTGTAGCAATAATTGAGTATAACTGAGTGACTTCTCACTTAAGCATCAATAATCAATACCGTGTGCTACTTTGCAACCACATGTATTATTGTACTTTTACTACTGGGTAGTTCAAAAGTTTAACGATAAAACTTTCGTCGTTATTTTTAAAAATATTTCAGTCGTTTTCTAGCTACGACAATACCTCCATTGTGGGGTCCACAAATGATTGTGTCGTCATACGAATATTCCCTGTTAAAATGAATATTCCCGACCAATCGAATATTCCCAGACACAACGAATATTTTATATCAACTTGCTTACTTTGCAAAATTTTCAAATGTCACCTTTAACTTTAACCTTTATCAATTTAACCATTTACTAAATAAAATAATAATTATAAGAAAATTGAATACATTCATTTCATAAAATTCGGGGTCTTACAATCTCCACTCCTTATGAAATTTCGCCCTCAAAATTTACGTACGTAACTGGTATGTCGAAGAGATGATGATACTTCGTCAGATTCTAATTCTTGAGGTATAACCTTTGAGCATCGAATATGATCCTTCTTATCCAAGATTTTAACACGTATCTCCTCATACGTTAAATCTTCTGCTATCTCGTCTAGTTCTAATTCAATAATGTGGTTTAAGTCGTCCACATATTTACGTAACATCGATACGTGAAATACGTTATGAAAACGCAACATACTTGGCGGTAAAATGAGTCTATAGGCCACAGTTCCTACTCGATCAAGGATTTCAAATAAACCAATAAAATTGAGGGTTGATATTCCTCTCTTTATTGACTCTTGCTTCTAGAATAACGCCTTCTTGAACCTTCTTCTTCGTATTCATCAGCCCCAGGTCTGTAGCTTGAGCGACTTTT
Source organism: Panax ginseng (assembly GCA_020205605.1). NCBI lineage: Eukaryota > Viridiplantae > Streptophyta > Magnoliopsida > Apiales > Araliaceae > Panax > Panax ginseng. Next base: position 53,670,269 of record CM035140.1, read on the forward strand.
AACTTTATCAATTAAAGTCAATTCTACTCGTATATTTGATATCACCATGTGGGTCCCTAGAGTCTTTAACTCTATTTTCATCATTTGTATGTTATATGAAATGCATACGATCTTCTACTCAACGCGTCAGCTACCACGTTCGCTCTTCCACGATGATTGTAAGACCCCAACTTTTATGAATAAAAATGAATTTTCTATATATATCATTTTTGAATATTAAGGAGTAAATTTGATATAATGTTATAGTTGTGGGTAATATTTATAAATTTTGCAAAATAAGCAAGTGGTTATAAAATATTCATGTTGTTGGGGAATATTCGTTTGGTCGTGGAATATTCTTTATGTCGAGGAATATTCATACAACGGCGCAACCATTTGTGGGCCCCATAATGGAAAATGGTCGGATGAAGAAAATGATAAGTTTGAGTTTTTATAAATAACGGCGTAATTATTACTGAATTAACAACTTTGTTGGAATACCCGATTGGTTAAAATACTGATAATACACGTGGTTCGCATGATGAAGACATGGTATTGCACATTATTTTTGAATTATTGATTCTTACGTAAGAAAGGCACTACTCAATAATTATTACGATAATTCTTTATTCAATATTTTATTTTATTGATTCAATAATTCTTTGCGTTGATATTTTATATTATTGTTGTTTCAATAATTGTCACACATGATATTTCCCATTATCGGATCAATAATTCATAATATTTGAATAATATTATTAGATAGCATTATTGACAATGTCTAGAAAGTTACATCGAGGAGAGGTTTGGTCACCTAATTACGCTACCGATAAGGAGAAATCCTTATCGGAAAGCCCCCTCTTTCTTGGGAACGGCCTGGTTGTCATTATTGTGATTCTGTAATATTATTTGTGAATAATTATTTATTGATTTTTATGATAAGGAAATTTTATTTTATGTGGATATAATTGAAGGGATTATGTTGAGGTGTTTTATCAGTATTTTTGTCGGAATGGAGGTATTAAAAATCAAATTAGTGTTCTTAAAGCTCTATTGCGTGAGTTATAATTTTAATCCGACCGTTGGATCGTTGTGATTTTTGGATATGCTATACATATATAAGTTGAGTATATGTCCACAAATTTTGAACCGTTAAAAATTAACGTATGATTTATTATGAATTTTATGAGGTATTGAAAATCATCCGTTTGTGGATTTCGGATATTTTCTATCTTGAATTTTATGAGGTATTGAAAATCATTCGTATTTTTCTGATAAAAGAGCTATTTATTATTAATTATCGAAGTTTCGGAAGTTAAAATGTTTTTATTAAAATTATGGGTGGGACCCATTTTTCGTTAGTGTAGAAAACATATGATAATTTAATCTTTCAATTATGGTGGGCTGATTTGGTTCAAAGGCATACGTAGAAAATATAAATTATAATATTATTTTATTATTTAGTCTCATATGGCGTTCTAGCATTTTCCTATAAATAGGCGCTTAAGTTAGAATTGAAAATCATAACAGAATCAGAGAATTCTTCTTCTATAATCTTGAGCGTATTTCTTTCGAGTTTTAGAAAGCTTTGAGCGTAGAAAATAGTGAAAGTTTTCTTCAGGAATATCCCCACTATACCAGTTGGAATACTCTTCTTTTCAAAGTAAGGGATGTTATTTTTGTTCAATATTCGCTTGAAATAATATTTTCTTCCATACTCTGTAGTATGTAAGTAATATTATTTTGTTTCAGATTTCGAATTCTATACTCGTTTTGTTAAAATTCTGGCTTCTATACTACATGAAATTTGTTGAATATCTTTGATATTTGCGCTTCATCTAGTATCTTTTCATGGAAATATTATTCTGAGCATTCTTGATAAGTTTTAACTTTTTCATGCCAGAGTACTATTCACGGGGTTACTATTCCCAAAGTACTATTAGCGGGGTACTATTCACTTGAGTACTATTCACCTAGGGTACTATTCATGATAAAAATTGATTCATTTTCAGTCCAAATTATTTTTGGTACAATATTATTCTTGGATTTTTCTTCATAAAGCAGTATCATGTTGACAATTTCGACGTATTGATTTCTGGATAAATTAAATTATAAATCTTTAAAAATTTATCCTTGAATTTGTTTTATTGAATTCTTATATCATTGTTATCATCCTCATGATTATATTATATTGAAAGTCATCTGTGGTATGTAGAGCATAGATAGACTTGGTATGATTATGACCAGCGATTATTCGTTATAATCATGACCGTAATGTTACAATTGATGTTGTAAAAGTACTCATTAGCCCGTAGTGCATTGATAGATAGTTGTTGGCATGATCATGACAATTGATGAAAACACGAACATCCTTGGCACGTAGTGCATAGATAATTAGTGGTCGTGATACTAATGAATATCCTTGGCCGTAGTGCAGGGATGATGTGGATTATTTATTAAGATGAGTCTCAGCGATAAAAGTGATGAAAAACCTTTTAAATCATAGAAGATAGTAGATTTTATTCTCTACTTGACTCTTCTAATGGATTGCTTGTTCCACTGCAGTTAAACTTGATGTTTGTTATATTTTATCAGTTTAACACTGTTGAAGGCTAATGATAAATTATTCTGCATTATCTTAGTCATAATATTTCTTACTGGGCTAGTTGAGCTCACCATTTTGCTTTCATTGTCCTCTTTAGGAAATGAGAACGTAGTCAGGACTAGAACGGAGTGACGGTCCATATGATAGCATTAGTAGTCCTCACTATTCTATGAAATAGTGTGATAATAAATGTATTGAGGACTCCAATTGAGTTGAATACTGTCTAGAAGAAAATATTCGTTTTAAAACTCTCAATTTATGTTTTGTCGTATTTTATACGACAGTTGTATTATTAAGTTGTATTTGAATTTTGTACCATGTATTTGGCGACTCAAGATGGGTGATGTATACCTATTTTGTTGGCGTCACAGTTGGTATCAAAACTTATGGATATGATCTCTGGCTGAGATGTGAGACAAGAACTAGGAGGGGAGAGACGGGGAATTCCTTCACTATTATGACCTACCAAAGTTATATGGTATTTAATTGGTCGGTCAGAGTATAGGGATAATATGTTGCATGTCAATTAACCCTTGTTTTGTGGCAGTATTTGAAAATGACATCCGAGAATATTGAGAATAGTAAATGAGCACAGGAGACCATTGAGTCACCACAGATTAATACCCAGGATAATGTGCAACAGGAAGACAATAATCCTCAGGTAAACAACAACGATCAAATGATGAACGATGGAATTTCAGAGGCTTTATTCAATTCATGCAACAACAGGCGAGAGCGGCTCCTGTCCAAAATGTAGGTAGAAACACTAGAAACACTCAGATGGTCACCGCTAAACAGTTCAAGGAGCTGGGACTGTAATACCCGTAAATTTTATGATTTAATTTTATTATTAAATAGAGCCGGTGAATTATTTATTTTTATAAATGCTTACGTGGCATGAGGAGAGTAACTCAATTGAATTAAAATTGAGCTGTTGATGATCGATAAGATAGGTTCATGAAATGTCTTGTGTGACACAATGATGGACTTAGTGAAGGATGATTAAGTATTTGCATGTTTAAAGTCCAAATAATAAATTGGGAGTCTAGCCCAATTAGTTAATTGATGGACTGTTAAGATAGCCCAATAAACTTGGGATATTTAGAATCCAATCGGAATCCAACAAAAGAGTTAATTGAGAGCTGTGTATTGATTAAATTAAATGTGTGGCGTGAGGCGGTGGGCGATTGACTAGCCCCTTCTCTATGTCTCGAAATCGCATTCTCTTGTCCCCAAATTAGGGTCACCAAGTACAAAGAATAGTAGCCTAAACTCTCTTTACGCAAATTTTCAAGCTGCTAATCTTAGGCATGCATGGCTAGCTAAGTGGATGGTATGGAGCGATTGAACAACTCCTTAAATAACCACTGTTCATTTCTATTGCACCATGAATCCCAACATTGAGTAAAGCAAGTGTCTAGTCCATGTTTTCTCTTTAAATACAAGCCACCAGGGAAATCTGTTTTAGCGACAAGAGTGTTGGAGAAATCTGAGTAAAGAATTCTTAGTTGCTAAGCATTACCAAATCAGTGTGTGAGATATCAAGGTTAAAGCTCGAGAAGGTATAATTTCTACTCCGTTCTTAACTTGAGTCTTGTTGATTCTCGGTTTTTTTTCAGATTAATTGGTCAAGTATGATGAATTAGCATGATAAAGGGTGTTTAGAAAGTTTACCTTTGTGCATGAATACGTTAAAATTATGCGGAATCCATTGTGGCTACTCTCGCAAAAGCGAGCATGTTCACCGCTTACGAAATCCATGGGGTGCAATTGCAGGTGCTTAGAACCAATCGGTGGGTTCGGTCATATTAGACCTTGTATTAAGAAATTCCCTTAGGTTGTATGCATATAATAAAGTCTTAAAATAGCGAAGCGAACTTAAACTTTGTCAAAGTAGTGTAGACCAGAAGTCTCTCTGAAGGAGCTGCTTGACAAAGCATGATGTCTTGGATGAGGCGTAATGTCTTGGACAAAAGCACGATGTCTTTGGACAAAGCATGATGTCTTGGACGAGCGTAATGTCTTTGGACAAAGCGTGATGTCTTGGACGAGCGCGATGTCTTTGGACGAAGCATGTTGTCTTCGATCAAGTCATAATATCTTCGAACATGGCGAGATGTCCTGGGACTCGGAGACAGCATCATAACTTGATATAAGGATGGATTAATAAATACTCCTATACGGTTGTAAACTATTAGTACACGAATAAGTTCTAAAGTGGAGAGTTGTACCAACTTCGGGAAAATAACCTAATACTTGCAAACATGCGTAGAAGAAGGTCAGTGGGATTAATAGACGTTATGGTCTACTTAAAGCAATGAACCTCTTAGAACTTCGAGGAAGAAAGATTATGAATAAGCTAGCAGTGGTCAATAATATGAGCATGTTAGTGTACCGTTATGAGTTTTGATGGGTACAACAGATAGAAAGAAAAATGTGTTATGTGTACATGTTGTTGATATATATATATCAAGTGTTTTTGGCTAATGAATACCTATACTTACATGAATAGGACAGAAATAGTTCGTTGAGGTGATTTTCGCCATTAGTAGTAATCAACGCTAAAGGCAAGTTTCTTACTCTACCTTGATTTCAAGTATGCAAGTTCCTATCCCTAAAAACTTGTTACTTATATCATGCAAGTTTTCTATCCCTAACTTATTGTTATTGTTGGGTAAGTTCCCTAACCTCACTCAAATTTACATTGAGCAAGTATCCGAACACTATTATTATTGTGTTGCAAGTTCCTTAAATTCACACACTTTATACGTTGAATTGTTGTCATATCAATCATATTTGATCAAGCAAATATCCGCTTCTATTCGAAAATCACTTGTATACCTTAGCGTTGTTGTAAGCATTGGACTTATCATTCCTAAATGCATGATGAAAAAGCATACAAGCCCTTGATTGATTGGCTAGACTATTTTTATGAGTTAAAGAGCTAGCCAAACCGATTGATTTGGTGCGGACTATCGTAAATCTCTTGAGATGAACAACCCTCATAGAAGGAAAATTATATATTGTCGGGAACAAGCGTGCATACATGAGTATGATTAAATGTTATGCATAACATAGGGTACTTTTTTGATCGATCACTGATGTACTCGTGGATGTTGGATTACAGGTGTAATCACGCTAATTCTAGTAAGAGTTCTTGGTCCTTAGTATTTCGCTCGATTACTCAATTATGTTGAACCTCGAAATGAATAAATCATGAAGTTTTGTTGATATCCTTGGTCCATAGTGACACCTATTGAATACTCTTGGTATTCTTGATATCCTTGAACTATCAATTATTATTATACCCTTGAAAGATTCAAATGCTATAAGCGCTTGTTCTTCTAGCTATATTGCTTCTTTGGGCAAACTTGTTGCTCATTCTTGCTTCCTAAAACATTACAGTTAAAAAAAGAGCAAGCGGTACTTGAGAAAGGACAAGGGAAAGGGCAAGCGACATAATAACTTAGTCCTTAAGACTAGAAGTATTATTATCATTGTTATTGTTATTATGATGTATCCAATAATGATTAAGCTATGTTAAGCTAATCACAGAATTGTTATAGTAATGGTTACGGTACCTTGGGACGTGAATATTTATATTACATCAATGTAAATTATTCTATTATTTTGGTTGTTAATGATTTTGTAAGATATTCGTAGTAGTAGCGTGATGCACCGAAATTCGAGATATGAGTCTCTGAATTTTGGGGGCGTCACAGGGACCACCGGAGTTTATTGGAGAGCCAAAATCACTTAAGGCAGAAACGTGAATAAAGCAGATCACCAAGATATTTGATGTCTTGGGATGCTCCAAGGAGCAAAAGGTTCCCTTTGCCACCTTTATGTTGCGAGGAGAGGCAGATTACTGGTGTGTAAAATCCCAAATTTTACGAATAAAGATTTAATTTTCTCGAAATATTTTTTCAAAATTATGGTGTGGATTTGAGATAATGTTATATTTGTGGGTAATATTTATAAATTTTAAAAATTATGCAAGTTGTTGTATAATATTCGATTGGTCGGAGAATATTCTTTTTGTCGGGAATTATCCGTACGACGGTACAATCATTGTTGGACCCCACAATGGAATTATTGTCAGATTGAGAAAATGACCAAAATATTTTTATGAAAATAACGGCGGAAGTTTTACCGTTAAAACTATTGAACTACTCGGTAGTAAAAGTACAGTAATATGTGTGGTTGCATAGTAGCACACGGTATTGGTTATTGATGCTTACGTGAGAAGTCACTTAGTTTTATTCAATTATTGCAACAGTAATTATTGCATAGTATATCTCACATTATTTGATTCAATTATTGTCGATATTTTATATATAATTAAATCAATAATTGAGATGATAGAGTTATTAATATTATTATTTGCAATAGTAACAATGTCTAGAAGTTCTGTCAAGGACATGTTTGGTCACCTAATTGCGCGCCAATAGGGAGAAATCCTTATTGGAAAGCCCCCTATTTCCTGGGAACGAGCTGGTTGTTAATATTGTGAGTTATAATAATATTAATAAAAATATTGAGGTGATTTTTATGAGGTATTTGTTGTATTTTTGGACCCTCCCTCCCATTTATCCATTTTCAAAATAATCGGTAGAAAATTTTACAATATTTTAGTGGGCCCACATGTGGGGCCCACGTGTGACTTTGGAAATCTGATCATTTGGGGAGAGTCACAGGAAAGTTTATATATATATATATATAAATTTTGTTTTATTATTATTATAAATATAATAAAAGCGAGAAAACTTTTATATAAAAATGCGAATACTTTTTATAAAGTTTTGTTTTATTTGATTATAAGTAGAATATATTATATTTTATTATGCATAGTGTTTGCATCTTTGCTGCATAGTGTTTACATAGTAAAATCTTTTTTATATAAAGCAGAATACTTTTATAAAGTTTTATTTTATTTGATTATAAATAGAATATATTATATTTTATTATACATAGTGTTTGCATAGTACTGCATAGTGTTTTGCATAGTAAATCTTTTTATATAAAATAGAATACTTTTATAAAGTTATTTGTTTTATTAGATTTTAAATAAATATATATATATATATATATATATTTTTTATAAATAGAATATATTATATTTTATTGTATAGTATCATTTCCATCCTCCTATAAATAGGATGCTTAGTTAGAATTGAAAAACACACAAGAAGTTCAGAGAATTCTTCTTCTATAATCTTGAGCATATTTCTTTAGAGTTTAAGAAAGCTTTAAGCATAGTACAAGTTTTCTTCAAGTATATCCCCGCCCTACCCGTCAGAATACTCTTCTTTTTAAGGTAAGGGGTATTATTCTTTCGTATTCATGAAGAGAGTTATTTTCATTCAATATTCGTAAGGGTTGTTATTCCATTCTTTATTATTATGTTGGAATAACTCGTCTATGCAAGCAATCGCATACATGGTGAAATTCTTACATTATTCCATTCTTTATTATTACATTGGAATAATATATACATCGCATGCCTCGGTGAATTACGTTGTTATTTCATTCTTTATTATTACTCGTTGGAATATCACATGCATGCGGATTACGCATGACTGGTTCCATTCTTTATTATTCTATTGGAATATCCTCATGCATATGGATTACGAATGACTGGTTCCATTCTTTATTACTCGTTGGAATAACATGTTTATGTGGATTCTGTGTATGCAGGTGAATGATCCATTGTATTCATTCCTTATTAACTTGTGGAAATGATGCATCTACGTGGATTACCGCATATGGTAAAAATCCATTTGCGGTTTCATATATTCTATTATACTCAGTTGGTTAAAGTTTTGGCTTCTATACTCCATGAAATTAGAAGAATATCCAGGATATTTGCACTTCATCTAGTATCTTTTCATGAAAATATTCTTCTGAGCATTCTTGAATTTTACTCCACAAAGTAGTATCATGTTGACAATTTGGACGTTATTGAGTTCATGATAAATTAACCTTTAAATCTTTAAATTTTATTCTTGAACTTGTTTTATTGAATTGTCATCATCCTCATGCTTATATTATGTTGAAAGTCATTTGTGGCCTGTAGTGCATAGATGGACTTGGTATGATTATGACCAGGGATTATTCAGTATAATCATGACCGTAATGTTACAAATGATGTGGAAAAAGTCCTCATTAGCCCGTAGTGCATTGATAGACAATTTTTGGTATGATTATGGCTATGGATTCTCTTAGGCCAAAGGTGTACAGATGAATTATTTTATGGCATGATCAGAACCGTTGATGAAAACATGATTATCTTTGGCCCATAGTGCATGGATACTTCGTGGTCGTGATACTAAAGAATATCCTTGGCCTGTAGTGCAGGGATGATTTAATGATGTGGATTATTTATTAAGTTGAGTCTCAGCGATAAAAGTGATGAAAAACCTTTTAAATCATAGAAGATAGTAGATTTTATGCTCTACTTGACTCTTCTAATGGATTGCTTATTCCGATGCAGTTGTTGATCTAAAACATGTTGTGTATTATATTCTATCAGTTGTTATACTGTTGAAGGCAAATGATAATTTATTCTGCATTATCTTAGTCATAATATTTCTTACTGGACTAGTTGAGCTCACCCTTTCTTTCAATGTTCTTTTCAGGAAATGAGAATATAGTTGGGACTAGTCGGGGAATGGATTGACGGTCTAGATGGTTGCATTAGTAGTCCTCACTATTCGTTGAAATAGTGTGATAATAAATGTATTGAGGACTTATTTTGAGTTTGAATACTGTCTAGAAGACAATATTTGTATTAAAACTCACAGCTCATGTTGTATATTTAAGTTTGTATTTGTATTCTATACCATTTATTTGGTGACTCAGAATGGGTGATGTATACCTATTTTTGGGGCATCACAGTTGGTATCAATGCTTAGGGATATGACCCCTTTCTGAGATGTGAGACAAGAACTAGGAGGGGAGAGACGGGGAAATCCTTCGCTAGTATGACCTACCTATGTTTATTTGGTATTTAATTGGTCGGTCAAAGTATAGGGATAATATGTGATATGTTAATTAACCCTTGTTTTATGACAGTGTTTGAAAATGGCATCTGAAAATGTTGAGATCAACAATGAAGCACATGAGACCGTTGAGTCACCAACGATCAATACCCATGATAATGTCCAACAGGAAGACAATAATCCTCAGGTAAATAACAACATCGATCAAATGATGAATGATGGGATGTTCAGAGGCTTTATGCAATTCATGCAACATCGGTAAAGAGAGAGACTCATTCAAAATATAGGTGGTAATAATGGCAACCCACGGTCGGTCACCGCTAAGCAGTTCAAGGAGCTGGGACCACCAGACTTTTTGGAAAAGCCAGAACCACTTAAGGCGGAGACGTGGTTAAAGCAGATCACCAAGATATTTGATGTCTTGGGATGCTCCGAGGAGCAAATGTAATAACCCGAGAATTTCTATATAAATAAATAAGAAATTTTGCGTATAAATTTTTTTTATTTAATGACGAGACTAAGTGTCAAGTAAAGTGAACAATAAATGCGAATACATTTATTACTTGAAAAATTAGAAATAATTTTGGAATTATTAATTACCACAAATTATATGGTAATAAATTTATGTAAGCTGAAATGTTTTTATTAATTATTTTCCATGATAACATGATTGGAAATAATATATGAAGTGATAATTAGAACTTATATAATATATATTTTATTATATGAATTGTTCGAATATTTAAATCAAGTATTATTGATATATGCGAAAGAGAAGTCGGATATGAGATCCAAACCACGAATTGGGATTGTGATCAAGAGATGAGAATAATAATATTATATTATTATTATAATGATTTTCTGATATAATAATTATATACTTGTGTATATCTTGAATGAGATATTATTGAGGAATGGCAATCGATTAGGTCACATAGACAAGATCTTGCGGTTGTGAAACCCTAAACTCGATTATGAGAAATGGTGAGTAGCTTAATTATGTATATGAAGTTTACTGTGTATATGAAGTTACTGTGTACACGAATGTCGGTAATTAGAAGAAAACCCTAATTACTATTTTTACTACTGATAATTAGGACAAACCCTAATTATTATAACCTTAATCGGTTGAAGTTAGAGATTGTAATGACTGTGTTAGTAACATACAGAGATAATTAGAGAACCCTAATGGTCAATTAGAAACCCTAATTGATGACGTTAAGAAACCCTAATTTTCTATAGAAAACCCTAATTTAAAATTATCGGGTTTAATTACGATATTATTGTATAAATGTTTTAATTTACCAAAGGATAGAAATTAATTGGTAAATGGTAAGAATTATAATCTAATGGTTAAATATTACATTTAATTGCCTTGTACAAAAATGCCCTTGAAATTATATGTGAAATGACCAAAATGCCCTTTTTGGTTATTTAGTGTATTATTACTTACATTATTGATGGAATCTTGTAACAAAATGCCCAACATGCTTACCCTACCATGTTATCAACTAGCAAACAATGGAATTATCCAAGTGTAGCATCCAATGTATCTATTATATTTTTTTTATATAGATTAAAGAGAGGGGAAATGCATTATTTTCATTAATTATGCTTTATTGCTACCACATGTCCACAAAATCCGGCCATTCCATCTAGAAATCACCTATGGGCTATAGTATTACCATCAATCAGCCATTACAATCATTTCATACATTATTTTATGGATCTAAGAGAGAAATGTACCATTTTTGGCCTATTATTCACAAGCACTTAGCTTCATTCTCTCAAGCTTAAACCTACGAAATTTCCTTACCATATCAGTCTATAATCAAGCCCCATTCACACCAACAATAAATCAGAAGCATCAAAGGATCAAAATCAAGAAATCAAAGCTAGAAAAGGTAAAACCCTAAATTCTAGAAATTCTTGATTCGATGTTAATTGGTGCAATTGATTGTTTAAAGTTGTGTAATAGGGAGTCTATTAATGTTCAGGTTGTTAAATTCAGGACCCATAACATCAAAGTGCTCAAAATCAAAGTTTTTCCAACTTTTGTAAAACCGAATTCTGTTATTTTTGGGCAAATATCAAGCCTTATATCTCTGTGGTTATTTACTTTTTTTTGGTGTTTGTAAGATGTTATGTGTAGCATGTTATGAGGTCTTTAAGATTCAAAAAGAATCAAGGCCATATCTATTATAGATCAAAAGTTATAATCAGTCAAACATGGTTGACCAAAACTGCAAAACCAGCGAATCTAGAAATTTCTTGAGTGCTGTCCGTGGTCGACTTTGACCAGTAATTTCTAGTTCGATCTGATGTTATTATGATGATGTTAAGGTTTGTAGTTGTATTTCTACATGTTGTCTACACACTAGAAGTGATAGAGCACAAAAAATGTTACACGATCACCAAGTTATAAAGGTCCAAAGTAGGCACCTCGAAGTTGTTTTTCGTGAAGAACAGCTTTGGCAGCTACTTTGAGGTTCATTTTCTCCCAGATCTGATATTGTTTAGAGGTTATGTTTGTTGAATCTTGTAGTCTTGTATTTCCTCTACAAGACCCAATTTATAGATTGTCCAAATTCGTTAAGATGAGAGAGTTATTCACGGTCAAAGTAGCCCACTCGGTTACGCCTTTGAAGATACAGGTAGGCTCAAGAACACCTATATGACGTTTTGTCACTATAGGGGCCTTTTGACAGCTTTTAATTATTTTTAAATTTACGATTTTCCGAATTTAATTTAAAATTAGAAAAATTAGTTTTTAATTATTAAAAATACCAAATAAATTATGAAAAATTATTTTAAAGTCCGGAAAATAGTTTTTAATTATTTTGAGTATATTTCATAAATATTTAATATTTTGAAATATAAAAGGTATTTATTTATTTAATTATAATATTAAATAAATGATTTAAAAATATTTTAATTCATGAAAAATCATGAAAAATTATTTTATGGTATAAGAAAATATTTTGAGTTATTTTCCATGACTTTTAATATTTTGTGATGAATTTCATTAATTAATTATATATTAATGATATTAAAGTTATTTAATGATTATATTAAATAATTTAGTTTAAAAATGATTTTAATATTATAAAAATCATTTTAAATGAAATTAAGGTATTTAAAAATATTTTAAGTTATAAAATATAACTTTTAATATTTAAAGGATAATTTCATTAATAATTTAATATTAATGATATTAAGATAATATTAATGATATTTAGTTTATTTAATAATTATTATTAAATAAATAGTTTAAAAATGGTTTTATTTATTTAAAAATCATTTAAAGAGGATATTAAGGATTTAAAAATATTTGAAGTTATAATTAATGACTTTTAATATTTGGATGAATAGTACATTAATATTTATATATTAATGGTGATTATTTAAAATGATTTTAATTGTTTTAAAAATCATTTAAGGGTAATATAAATATTTTAAAAATAGTTTGAGTTATTATAAATAACTTTTATATTTTGGCAATGGTTTCATTAATAGTTTAATATAAATTAATTATTAATGATAATGGAATTATTTAATGTTTAAGTCATTTAATTATGATTAGATGTTTGAAAGTTATAATAGATTACCAAACTAGCCGATTAGAGAACCTAGGTTATGATGTCCGAGGATTTGATGAAGAGCACCCATAGTATGAGCTTATATCACTATAAGCCCTTGAGTAATGATTTGATTTATTTTAAATTTTTCAATTTACGGAAAATTCAAAAATGATTAAAAGTAAAATGTCCGATATTTACTGAGATGTTGAGGTATAGATTAAGAGTCTTAGACTCGGTATTTACCCGATAAAAGTTTGTTTGATGCATGCAAACAAATGTCGGACCTTATAAAAGAAAGAAAAGACTATCTGTAAGAGCATGGATGAGATATTTGAAAATGTATAAAAATATTTCAAGTATATAATAGGAACTAAAAGTATGATCTTTGTGATTATGTGATTGGACTATGTGTCTTATAATAATAGACGATGACTATGTGTTAAGATATATTGTTCTAATCGAACGAATGATCCGATTATTGATAGGTTGTGATAAAGAGATAAAACCTAAGTTGAGATTTGTAATCGTGAATCGGGGAAGTATCCTACCTTTGCACTTCCTTTATGCAATGGACATGAGTAAGAAGTTTCGTAATTATTCTATCCCCGTCATGTATTATGTACTCTTTGATTATCGACATGTTAGCTCGGATATATATTACATTCATTGATTTTATAAATGGTTATACAAATGTCCCCACTTGGATAATCATGGCATTTGTTCACATGTTGATACACCTTTGTCAATTACCCGTATATATATGTTGAATTACATATTATTGTTGAGCAAGATTAAAACCTTCGGGTTTGGAACCGAGGCATGTATGAACATCCCTATATGGGAAGATTTTTGCATGCAGTGGCGGATAGAGTGAGCGATGAATTTCGTTCAAGTTATGTAGTATTGATCAATCTGAGGTACAACAGGTGATCACCCTCGTGCTAAGTAAGTTATGACGGTTTGAGGATAGAATTTCGCTAAACCTTTTCGAAAATGAAAAGAATGTTCATAGTATGTTTCTTAAACCCTATTCAAGGGTAGAGCAGAGCTAAATTTAAAGAATTTGAAAGAGAGTTGTTATGTGAATTTTTTATCAAGTCTGATTACTTCACAACTTTCAATTCGTTGTAGAAGTGTTATGTAAAGAGAATACTTATATTCTTTGACTTATATATAATTGCTATTACTTGTTGGGCACTTAAATGCTCATCATTGCTTAAATTAAATGTTTTCGATTATGTATGAAGCAACTTTGAAGGCTCGAGCACGAACAAAGGAAAAGGAAAGCTGATCGAATAAGTGTGTATTATGAGTTAATGGTTATAGTTGTATTGGTATCTATTCAAGTATTGTAAAGAATGTATTTGAAGGTCACGTGCACTGGGAAGTAAACTTTAATGTATGTAAATTAAGTTGAATGTATTATTATTTAGTATTATTGAAATTTTAAAGAAATGGTATCGTGGAGAACCGAGTTCAGGTTTCAAGTACCTGGATTTGGGGTCGTCACAACAAAAGGTTCCCTTTGCCACCTTTATGTTGTGTGAAGAGGTAGATTACTGGTGGGAATCTGTAAAACGTACCCAGCCTAACGCATTCAAGATGTCTTGGGAGAAGTTCCAAGAGTTGTTCAACGACAAATACTTTCCCAAAAGTATTCGTCACATGAAGGAGGTGGAGTTTATCAAGTTGGAGCAAAATAATATGACCATGTCGCAGTACGAGACTAAGTTTGCCGAGTTATCCCAGTTTGCATCCCATTTGGTCGATAATGAGAAGCGAATGACGCGAATGTTTCTAAGAGGTTTGAAACCCGATATACATCAATACCTCATTTCTCACAAACTTTTTTTATATTCAGATGTTGTGAATAGGGCTCAGTTATTGGAGCACGATAATGAGTCAACACAACCAAAAGGTAACGAGTAACAACACGATAATAATCATATCGGTGGCAACGACCATCGGAACAATGATAACCATCGTGGGGGAAATTATCATGCCAAGAATGGTAACCACTTCGGTGGTAATCATGGCCAAGATAATAGGAGAGGAAATCTCAAGAAGAGAAGGTTCAACAACGATGGAAAGATAACAGCACCAACACCCATTTTCAAGGAAGGAGAACGACCACCAATTGTATGCTTCAAATGTGGAGGGGAGGGACATATCAGTCCAAGCTGCACGATGCAGTCCAAAGCATGTTACAATTATGGAAAAGAACATCACCTAGACCGATTTTGTCGTGCACCAAAGTCAAGTCCAGCTGGGACGGTGGCACCAAAGGCGGATATAGACAAAACAAAGTCGGTGGTTTCAGGGAGAGCGTTTTTCGTGACTTCTCAAAAAGAGAATAACCCGAACGAAGTTAGCATGGGTTAGTTAATTATAAATTATTGCAAAGTCTATACCATATTAGATACCGGTTCTACACATTATTTTATCTCTCTTGCATGCGCTCAGCATTTAAATTTGACTCCAGAGAGATTGGACTTTGACTTATTGGTTGAAACTTCGTTAGTAGAAACCATCATTTCATGTGTTATCCAAGTCTTGGATGAGAGTCACAGTTTTGAATGATATTTCTATTGTTAATAAATTTCCTGGCGTATTCTTGAAGACTTAGCCTACCCCTAAAACGTGAAATCGAATTTTGTATTGACCCTAGTACAAAACCCCATTTCTAAAACCCTTAAATATTTCTTCAACTAAAACAAACGTATTATACGCCAAAGACGTTAGCTTGAGCTGTTGAATGATTACGATAATACCATTCAATACCATCGTGGAAAAGCGAACGTGGTAGCTGATGCGTTGAGTAGAAGATCATATACGTTTACGAGTGCGAATATACGAACCTACGTGAAGATAACAAATATATGATTAGAACCAACTTTAGTCGATAATGTTAAAGCTGCTAAAGCTACAGACCTGGAGCTGATGAATACGAAGAAGAAGGTTCAAAAGGGCGTTATTTTAAAAGCAAGAGTTACTGAAGAGAGGAAATCTCAACCCTCGATTTAATTGGCCCATTTGAAATTCTCGATTGAGTAGGAACTGTGGCTTATAGACTCGTTTTACCGCCAAGTATTTTGTTTGTTCATAAAATTTTTAACGTATCGATGTTATGTAAATATGTGGACGACCCGAACCACATTATTAATTTAAGAACCGGACGAGATAGCGGGTAATTTAACGTATGAAGATGTACCTGTTAAAATCTTGAAATATATTTTACGCTCAAAGGTTATACCTCAAGAGTTAGAATTTGGCGAAGTGTCCTCATTTGTTCGGCATACCAGGTACGTACGTAAATTTCGAGTGTAAAATTTCATAAGGAGGGGAGATTGTAAAATTCCTAATTTTACGAATAAAGATTTAATTTTCTCGAACTATGTTTTCAAAATTATGGTGTGGATTTGAGATAATGTTATAGTTGTGGGTAATTTTTATAAATTTTGAAAAGTATGCAAGTTGTTGTATAATATTCGATTGGTCGGAGAATATTCTTTTTGTCAGGGATTATCCGTATGACGGAACAATCATTGGTGGACCCCACAACAGAATTATTGTCGGATTGAGAAAACGACAAAAATATTTTTATGAAAATAACAATGGAAGTTTTACCGTTAAAACTGTTGAACTACTCTGTAGTAAAAGTACAGTAATACGCGTGGTTGCATAGTAGCACACGGTATTGATTATTGATGCTTACGTGAGAATTCACTCAGTTTTGTTCAATTATTGCTGCAGTAATTATTGCATCGTATCTCACGTTATTTGATTCAATTATTGTCGATATTTTATATATTATTAAATAAATAATTAAGATGATAGAGTTATTAATAATATTATTTGCACTATTGACAATGTCTAGAAGTTCTGTCAAGGAGAGGTTTGGTCACCTAATTGCGCGCTAATAGGGAGAAATCCTTATTGGAAAGTCCCCTCTTTCCTGAGAACGAGTTGGTTGTTAATATTGTGAGTTATAATAATATTAATAAATGTTGTTAAAAATATTGAGGTGATTTTTATGAGGTATTTGTTGTATTTTTGGACACACCCCCCCCCCCCCCATTTATCCATTTTCAAAATAATCGGTAGAAAATTTTTTAGTATTTTAGTGGGGCCCACATGTGGGAGCCACATGTGGGGCCCACGTGTGACTTTGGAAATCTGATCATTTGGGGGGAGTCACGGGAAAGTTTATATATATATATATATATAAATTTTGTTTTATTATTATTATAAATATAATAAAAGCGTAAAACTTTTTATATAAAATAGAATACTTTTTTTATAAAGTTCATTTTATTTGATTATAAATAGAATATATTATATTTTATTATGTATAATGTTTGCATAGTGCCTACACAATTGTTTGCATAGTAAAATCTTTTATATAAAAGCAGAATACTTTTATAAAGTTATTTGTTTTATTAGATTCTAATAATATATATATATATATATATATATATATATATATTATAAATAGAATATATTATATTTTATTGCATAGTATCCTTTCCATTCTCCTATAATATAGGATGCTTAGTTAAAATTGAAAAACATACCAGAAGTTCAGAGAATTCTTCTTCTATAATCTTGAGCGTATTTCTTTAGAGTTTAAGAAAGCTTTGAGCATAGTGCAAGTTTTCTTCAAGTATATCACTGCCTTACCCGTCGAAATACTCTTCTTTTTAAGTTAAGGGGTATTATTCTTTCGTATTCATGAAGAGAGTTATTTTATTTCAATACTCGTAAGGGTTGTTATTCTATTCTTTATTATTCTGTTGGAATAACCTGTCTGTGCGGTCTATCGCATGCCTGGTGAATTATGTGGTTATTCAATTCTTTATTATTCTGTTGGAACATCCTGTATGTGCGGATTACGCATGACCTAGTTCCATTCTTTATTATTCTGTAGGAACATCCTGTCTGTGCGTATTGCGCATGACCTGGTTCCATTCTTTATTATTCTGTTGGAATATCATGTCTGTGCAGATTACGCATGACCTTGTTCCATTTTTTATTACTCTGTTGGAATAACCTATTTATGTGAATTACCGCATGCATGGTGAATGATCCTTTGTATTCATTCCTTATTAACTTGTGGAAATGATCTGTCTACGTGGGTTACCGCATGGCGGGCAAAAATCCATTTGTAGTTTCATATATTCTATTATACTCAGTTGGTTAATGTTTTTGCTTCTATACTCCATGAAATTAGAAGAATATCCTGGATATTTGCGCTTCTTCCAGTATCTTTTCATGGAAATATTCTTCTGAGCATTCTTGAATTTTACTCCACAAAACAGTATCATGTTGACAATTTGGACATTATTGAGTTCACGATAAATTAACTTATAAATCTTTAAAATTTATTCTTGAACTTGTTTTTATTGAATTGTCATCATCCTCATCCTCATGCTTATATTATGTTGAAAGTCATCTGTGGCCTGTAGTGTATAGATGGACTTGGTATGATTATGACCAGGGATTATTCGGTATAATCATGACCGTAATGTTACAAATGATGTGAAAAAAGTCCTCATTGGTCCGTAGTGCATTGATGGATAGTTTTTGGTATGATTATAGCTATGGATTCTCTTCAGCCAAGGGTGCAAAGATGAATTGTTTTATGGCATGATCAGAACCGTTGATGAAAAAATGATTATCTTTGGCTCGTAGTGCATGGATAATTCGTGGTCGTGATACTAAAGAATATCCTTGGCCTGTAGTGCAGGGATGATTTAATGATGTGGATTGTTTATTAAGCTGAGTCTCAGCGATAAAAGTGATGAAAAACCTTTTAAATCATAGAAGATAGTAGATTTTATGCTCTACTTGACTCTTCTAATGGATTGCTTATTCCGCTATAGTTGTTGATCTAAAACTTGTTGTCTATTATATTCTATCAGTTGTTATATTGTTGAAGGCTAAGGATAATTTATTCTGCATTATCTTAGTCATAATATTTCTTACTGGGCTAGTTGAGCTCACCCTTTCTTTCAATGTTCTCTTCAGGAAATGAGAATATAGCTGGGATTAGTCGGGGAATGGATTGATGGTCCAGATGGTTGCATTAGTAGTCCTCACTATTCTGTGAAATAGTGTGATAATAAATGTATTGAGGACTTATTTTGAGTTTGAATACTGTCTAGAAGACAATATTTGTATTAAAACTCACAGCTCATGTTGTATATTTAAGTTTGTATTTGTATTATGTACCATGTATTTGGGGACTCAGAATGAGTGATGTATACCTATTTTGGGGGCGTCACGGGTGGGAATTGGTAAAGCGTACTCAACCTGCCGCACTGAAAATATCTTGGGAGTAGTTCCAAGAACTATTCAATGACAAGTACTTTCCCGAAAGTATTCGTCACATGAAAGAGGTAGAGTTCATCAAGTTCTAGCAGAACAATATGACCGTGTCGTAGTACGAAGCTAAGTTTTTCGAGTTGTCCCAGTTTTCGTCTCACTTGGTTGATAATGAGGAGAGAATAACGCGGATGTTTCTAAGAGGTTTAAAACCCGAGATACGTTAATATCTGATTTCTCATAAACTGTGTTTGTATTCAGATGTTGTAAATAGGGCTCAGTTATTAGAGCGCGATAACGAGTCACCCAACCAAGAGAAAATAGCAGGCAAAATGATAATACCAATGGTAGCAATCATCGAAGCGGTGAAAAAAAACGTGGAGGGAATCAACATGCCTGAAATGGTAACCACTTCGGTGGTAATCATGGCCAAGACAATAAGAATGGACATTTCAAGAAGAGGAGATTTAACAATGATGGAAATACGTCAGCATCAGCACCCGTTGTTAAGGAAGGAGAACGACCACCTATCATATGCTTCAAATGCGGAGGGGAGGGACATATCAGTCCAAATTGTACGCAGCAGTCCAAAATGTGTTACAATTATGGAAGAGA
This sequence comes from Panax ginseng, assembly GCA_020205605.1. Lineage (NCBI taxonomy): Eukaryota > Viridiplantae > Streptophyta > Magnoliopsida > Apiales > Araliaceae > Panax > Panax ginseng. The sequence continues at coordinate 53,690,374 of CM035140.1, forward strand.
AGGTCACCTAGCTCGATTTTGTCGTTCAGAAAAGGAGAGTCCAGCTAGGATGGAGGCACCAAAGGTCGTCCCAGAAAAGTCAAAACCAGTTGTTCAAGGGAGAGCGTTTGTTGTGACCTCCCAGAAAGCAAGGAACCCGAACTAGGTCATCACGGGTAAGCTTATCATAAACTCTAGCGAAGTCTATACCTTATTTGATACTGGTTCTACCCATTCTTTTATTTCTCCTACTTGCGCTCAACGTTTAAATTTGACTCCGGAGAAATTAGACTTTAACTTATCTGTGGAAACTCCGTTGGGAGAAACCTTCATTAGATCCATTGTTTATAAGTCTTGTTTGGTTCAAATCGGTACCCTCACATTACCTGTCGATCTTATTTCGTTGAAAATACTTGCATTTGACGTAATTCAAGGGATTGATTGGTTAACTACTCATCATGAAAAAATTTATTATTTTCGTAAGGTTGTTAGCTTTCATATTCCTAACCAACCTATTATACGAATTTAAGCAACCAAACCATTAAAATCAATCACTGTCATCTCAAGCCATAAAGCTATTCATTTATTGAAAAACGGATGTCAAGCTTTCTTAGCTCATGTCACAGATTTAAACAAAAATACGTCAATTTTGAATGATATTTCTATTGTTAATAAATTTCCTAACGTATTCCCAGAAGAACTTCCTGGCCTACCCCCAGAGCATGAAATTGAATTTTTTATCGACCTTGAACTCGGTACAAAACCCATTTCCAAAGCCCCATATCGAATAACTCCTATTGAACTTCAGGAGTTAATGACCCAACTGCAGGAATTGTTAGACATTGGTTTCATTCGTCCTAGTACGTCTCCTTTGGGTGCTCCTATTCTATTCGTGAAGAAAAAAAGATGGGAGAATGCGACTTTATATTGATTATCGGGAGTTGAATCATGTCACCATAAAAAATAGGTACCCATTGCCACGTATTGATGACCTGTTTGACCAGTTGCAGGGCGCCAAATTCTTTTCAAAGATCGATCTTCATTCCGGATATCATCAGTTAAAGATTAAAACCGATGACATTCCAAAGACGACTTTCAGAACTCGGTACGAGCATTATGAATTCCTAGTCATGTCCTTTGGATTGACTAATGCTCCTGCTGCCTTCATGGACATGATGAATCGAGTATTCAAGGAATATTTGGATCAATTTGTGGTCGTCTTTATTGATGACATTCTCATATACTTCAAAAGTCGTGAAGATCATGAGCAACACTTGAGGCTGATACTCCAAAAGCTTTATGAAAATAAGCTTTATGTCAAGTTGAAGAAATGCGAGTTCTGGCTTGAGGAAGTTGCATTCCTTGGGAACATGATATCAAATCATGGAATATTTGTTGACCTGGCGAAGATTGAAGCAATTCAAAGCTGGGAGCAACCTAAGTTAGTGACCGAAATATGTAGCTTTCTCGGCTTAGCTAGTTATTATCGGAGATTCGTGGAAGGGTTTTCTCGAATCGCTACTCCATTAACTCAGCTGACTTGGAAAGATACAAAATTCGATTGGAGCGAAGAATGTAAAAAGATTTTTCAAGAACTCAAGAGAAGACTCATTTCAGCACCTGTTCTGACAATACCATCTGGCTCGGAGGGATTTATCATCTATAGTGATACTTCAGGCAAAGGGTTAGGATGTGTTCTCATGCAACATGGGAATGTCATAGCATATGCCTCTCGACAACTCAAAGAATATGAGAGGAATTATCCTACTTATGATCTAGAGTTGGCAGCAGTTGTCTTCGCACTTAAAATTTGGAGGCATTACTTGTATGGGGAGAAGGTGGAGATCTATACGGATCATAAAAGCCTCAAATATTTCTTCACTCAAAAGGAACTCAACAAGCGGCAACAACGTTGGCTCGAACTGTTGAAAGATTATGATTATACCATTCAATACCATCCTGGAAAAGCGAACGTGGTAGCTGACGCATTGAATAGAAGATCATATGCTGGTACGAGTGCGATATTGTCAACGTAAAGGCCCATTTTATATGACTTGCAAAGGATGGAGATAGAGTTAAAGACTCCAGGGACCCATGTGATGATGGCGAATATACGAGTAGAACTGACTTTAATCGATAAAGTTAAAGTTACTCAAGCTACAGACCTAGAGGTGATGCGTATGAGAAAGAAAATGCAAGAAGGTGTTATCCCAAAAGCAAGAATCGATGAAGAAGGAATACTTCGAGTCAACTCCAGACTTTGTGTTCCTAATGATTCTGACTTGAAGTATAAAATCAAGATGGAGGCGCACAACACACAGTTTTTAATCCATCTTGGGAGTACCAAAATGTATCATGATCTTCGACATACATTTTGGTGGAGCAATATGAAGAGAGAGATCACGGAGTTTATCTCAAGGTGTCTAACTTGTCAACGAGTCAAGGCGGAGCATCAAGTACCAAAAGGTCCATTGTAACCACTTGAAATTCCAGAATGGAAGTGGGAGCACATTACCATGGATTTCATTTTCGGTCTTCCCAAGGTTTCTCAAGGCATAAATGCGATTTGGGTCATTGTTGATAGATTTACCAAGTCGGCTCATTTCTTACCTATACGAGAAACTTATACACTTGAACGTCTTGCTCGTATATACATAAACGAGATTGTAAGATTGCATGGTATGCCAGTATCTATAGTTTCTGATCGAGACCCGAGATTCACTTCAAGATTTTGGGTTAGTTTCCAAAAAGCTATGGGCACGGATTTATGATTTAGTTCAACTTATCATCCTCAAACGGACGGGCAGTCAGAGAGGACCCGAGTCACATTATTGAGTTGGAACCGGACGAAATAGCGGAAGATTTAACGTATGAAGAGGTTCCTGTTAAAATCTTTGATAAGAAGGAACATATTTTACGTTCCATGGTTATACCTCAAGTCAAAGTTTTGTGGAGAAACCACGATGTTGAGGAAATGACCTAGGAGTTAGAATCTGAAATGAGATCAAGGTATCCTCACCACTTCGTCATACCAGGTATGTACCCTAATTTTTAGGGCAAAATTTCATAAGAAAGGGAGGTTGTAAGACCCCAACTTTTATGAATAAAGATGAATTTTCTATATATATCATTTTTGAATATTAACGAGTAAATTTGATATAATGTTATAGTTGTGGGTAATATTTATAAATTTTGCGAAATAAGCAAGTGATTATAAAATATTCATGTTGTCGGAGAATATTCGTTTGGTCGTGGAATATTCTTTACAGTCGGAAATATTAAATGCGACCTGTGACCATTTTCAGGGCCCCATAATGGAAAATGGTCGGATGAAGAAAACGACAAGTTTAAGTTTTTATAAATAACGACATAATTGTTACCGTTAACACTGTTGGAATACCCGATGGTTAAAATACTGATGAATACGCATGGTTGCATTAAAGATATTACCCGGTATTGCATGTAATTTTGAATTATTAATTCTTACATAAGAAGGCACTACTCAATAATTGTTATAGTAACTGTTGTTCAATATTTTATTTTATTCATTCAATAATTAATGCGTTGATATTTTATATTATTATTGTTTCAATAATTGTCACTGCACAATATTTCTCATTATCAGATCAATAATTCATATTATTTGAATAATATTATTAGATAGAATTATTGGCAATGTCTAGAAAGTTCTGTTAAGGAGAGGTTTGGTCACCTAATTGCGCGCTAGTAAGGAGAAATCCTTATCGGAAAGCCCCCTCTTTCCTGGGAACGGCCTAGTTATCATTATTGTGATTCTGTAATATTATTTGTGAATAATTATTTATTGATTTTTATGATAAGGAAGTATTTATTTTATGTGAATATAATTAAAGGGATTATGTTGAGATGTTTTATCAGTATTTTTGTCGGAATGGAGGTATTAAAAATCAAATTAGTGTTCTTAAAGCTCTATTGTGTGAGTTATAATTTTAAGCCGACCGTTGGATCGTTGTGATTTTTGGATATGTTATACATATATAAGTTGAGTATATGTCGACAAATTTTGAACCGTTAAAAATTAACGTATGATTTGTTATGAATTTTATGAGGTATTGAAAATCATCGGTTTGTGGATTTCGGATATTTTCTGTCTGGAATTTGGAAAAACTTAAACTTACAAAGTTATAGAGAATTCAATTTCGTATGGAATGGACATAAACTTCGTATTTTTCTGATAAAAGAGCTATTTATTATGAATTGTTGAAGTTTCGAAAGTTAAAATATTTTTCTTAAAATTATGGGTGGGACCCATTTTTGGTTGGTGTAGAAAACATGTGATGATTTAATCTTTCAATTATGGTGGGCTGATTTGGTTCAAAGGCATGCGTAGAAAATATAAATTATAATATTATTTTATTATTTAGTCTCATATGGCGTTCTACCATTTTCCTATAAATAGGCGCTTAAGTTAGAATTGAAAATCACACCAGAATCAGAGAATTCTTCTTCTATAATCTTGAGCGTATTTCTTTCGAGTTTTAAAAAGCTTTGAGCGTAGAAAATAGTGAAAGTTTTCTTCAAGAATATCCCCGCTATACCAGTTGGAATACTCTTATTTTCAAGGTAAGGGATGTTATTTAGCCCGTAGTGCATTGATGGATAGTTGTTGGCATGATCATGACAATTGATGAAAACACGAACATCCTTGGCACGTAGTGTATGGATAATTTGTGGTCGTGATACTAATGAATATCCTTGGCCGTAGTGCAGGGATGATGTGGATTATTTATTAAGACGAGTCTCAGCGATAAAAGTGATGAAAAACCTTTTAAATTATAGAAGATAGTAGATTTTATTCTCTACTTGACTCTTCTAATGGATTTCTTGTTCCACTGTAGTTAAACTTGATGTTTGTTATATTTTATCAGTTTAACACTGTTGAAGGTTAACGATAAATTATTCTGCATTATCTTATTTATAATATTTCTTGCTGGGCTAGTTGAGCTCACCCTTTTGCTTTCATTGTCCTCTTCAAGAAATGAGAACGTAGTCAGGACTAGTCGGGGAACGGAGTGATGGTCCAGATGATAGCATTAGTAGTCCTCACTATTCTATGAAATAGTGTGATAATAAATGTAATGAGGACTCCAATTGAGTTGGATACTGTCTACAAGATAATATTCGTATTAAAACTCTCAGTTTATGTTTTATCGTATTTTACACGACAGTTGTATTAGTAAGTTGTATTTGAATTTTATACCATGTATTTGGCGACTCAAGATGGGTGATGTATACCTATTTTGGGGGCGTCACAATGATATTGAATGGTATAGTCGTAACCTTCAACAGCTCAAGCCAACATCTTTGGCACATAATACGTTCGTTCGGGGTGGAAAAATATTTAAGGGTTTTAGAAATGGGTTTTGTACTGGGGTCAATACAAAATTCGATTTCTCGCTCTAGGGTAGGCCAAGAAGTCTTCAGGGAATACATCAGGAAATTTATTAACGATAGAAATATTATTTAAAACTGTGACTCTCATCCAAGACCTGGATATCACATGTAATGAAGGTTTCTCCTAACGGGATGATCTCATCGTATATATTACGATTCATTTCTATGCCTTAATCGTTTTGTTTTACGATCTCTTATCTTTGTACTTTCAGTCTTTTAGACTCTATCTATTCACCACTACTGTTCAACTTTATTATCAGAGTTAGGGAACTCTGTATCTTATAACTTGCCGAGATTCGTCTTTGAATCTTACCGACCAACTAACTCTATTTGAGTTAGTACTTATCCTAATCACTGCGGTTATTAGTCTCAGGTATTCCTACCTAAGGTTCATAACCTACGGCTTTGATACCAACTGTGAGGGTCCCGAATCCGAGGTCCCGAATCACCGCGGATCTGGTTCGATCATTCTATCACTATTACTATTTGCGGAAGATATAAACATAAATTTTTTATACAATAAACTTTACACATTATTCCCCAAGGTCGAGTAACCTTAACTTATACATAAATCATAACTTTTCTAACACAGAACATTATTATCATACAACATTATTACAAATCTACTGCACACGTATACTAAAGATGGAAGTGTCTTGAACCTTTCCTTGTATCCGACGCATTCGCCTTAATCTGCAATGTTTTATCATGATATAGCAAGGGTGAACATAAGGATTTCCCAGCAAGTTTATGTTTAATAATATAACGATATATTATGATTGAAAGACTGAATAATAAGCTGGCTATAATTCATCAATATAATTGTGAACTAGCAGGAACAAACTTTTGACTGAACAAGTATATAACATGAACAAATATATCTAGACCGAAGGGTAATGAAGGTGATAAGCCTTTCATACCTGACTTATACATGTGATATGTACAGAGTACAATTCTACATGGTAATCAGCAATGATTATCCATAAGCATATCTGAATGAAACAACTCTTAGTAGAGTTAAATAAAAATAAACTTGCCTGAACCATTGATTACCGCTACGCAATTTATAACGCTTTATCCGAAGACCTAATATTAGTAATATAGATTTCCAATATTAGAATAATATCATCACAATATAATACTATAATATATATAGCTATACATAGAATAACCTAAACACATAACACATAACACATAACACATAACCCTATCAGTCTACAACACACATAGGACTCGGTATCAAGTCAAACTATTGCGATTGAAGAGTTGAACCCTATTAATTCTAACATCCAAGCGGTTTAGTTTAGTCGGACAATTCACGAGTTTAAGTTCAATTAAACTATGTCTAAACACTTAACAATTATTTCAGATAATTTATTAATAGCCAAAATATTTTTCATAAGCTCGTAATAATTTTTAAATAATTATTATCATTTATCATGATTTTTAAATCATTAAAATCGTATTTATATAATTTAAATACCACATAATTCTTTTATCATTAATATTTATTTATTATCAAATATTAATGAAATACATGTCATAATATTATAATATATTTATAATATCACAAAGTATTTTAATACCTTAAAATCACCTTTATATGATTTTTAAACAATTAAATTTATTATCCGATAATTTCTATTAATATTAAAATATTAATATTTTCATGACAAAATATCAAGTTATATTTTATAACTTAAAATATTTTTATAACACTTAAATCATTTTTATATGATTTTTAAATTATTAATTCTATTTTTCTATAATTTATTCAATATATTCATTAAATAAATTAATTACCATTAATATTGATTAATTAATAAAATTCATCATAAAATATTAAAAGTCTTTGAAAATATCTTTAAATATTTTCTTATACCATAATATTATTTTTCATGATTTTTCATGTATTAAAATCATTTTTAAATAATTTATTTAATATTATAATTAAATACCATTTATATTCCAAAATATTAAATATTTATGAAATATACTAAAAATAATTAAAAACTATTTTTCAGACTTTAAAATAATTTTTCAGAATTTATTATGTATTTTTAATAATTAAAAACCATTATTATCTATTTTTAAATAATTTCCGGAAAATCAGAAATTCAAAATTAATAAAATCGTCGCTAAAGGGCCCTATAGCGACCTATAGCGTCGCTATAGGTGTTCTTGAGCCTGTTCTTGAGCTTCATGTCAGTTAACAAGGTGGGTGGTTTGACCACGATTAGATCTAGTTTCCAGTTGCTTTCAAGGCTTGTAAAAGTATTAATATTGTAGTACGTTTGTAGAACTACAACCACAATCAAGTATTATAGCCAAAACATATCACAACAGAAAGATCAAAGCTCCAGAAAGTCTTATCAGGGCTGTTCTTCATTTCTGGGTTACCCAGAAATGAAGAACACTTCGAGGGTCTACTTTCTGGGCTTTTAATCAACACGTTCCCGACTTAGTAAGTGTGGGTTCAGTATTGTAGTCTCGATGTCAGGGAACAATAATACATCATCAGATAAACATCTTAACATCATGTGTTAAAGAATTTGGCCGGTCAAAGTAGTAGTCAGAAAACGGTCTTTGAAGATTCTGGGTTACCCGGATCTCTTTCCGGCCAGTTGGTCAACGTGGTTTTGACCACGATTAGCTACGATTATGTTATAGATTAAAGTGATATAAAGGCATGAGCAAGTAGCCTACATGTCAGACAACAACATTAAAATGATAACTTGGCCAAACCATCGAACCACAACAAGATCAGAAGGCTAGAAAATCTTGTCAGACCAGTTCTGGGTTTCTGGGCTACCCAGAAAAAAATATTCGTGAACGGTCAATGACCTTTGACTGCCTATAACTTTAAATCTAAACGTGATCTGGGCTTGATTCAAGTTCCAGATCACATCCCTTACAACATACTACAGGTTTTTAACTTAAAACAAAACAAATAATTATCAGGTAAGGATCTATAAGCCCTGACAATCGGCTGTCAGGCCATGTTTTAGGGTTCATAGATCAGTTCTAAAAAATTTAATTTTGAGCATCAAAATGATATGGATCTAAGTTTTAGCAACACAGATCATCAAGTGACACCCTCTAACACATATCTAAACAACAAACAACAACATCAAACATAAGATCAAAGGATTTCTAGGATTAGGGTTTATACCTCCTTTAAGGTTAAAATCTTGAATCTGACTTTTGGATCCTGATCTTGGAAAGCTAATAACTTATAATGGTTTTGTTTATCACTCCTTCTCACTCAAGTTCCGAATTTTTAGAGAGAGAAAGGCTTTGGCAAGTATGAGAAAATAAAGTTGGTTTTCTCTCTCCCATTAATCTATATAATTGTTGACATGTTGCTAGGATATGATAATTTCGGCTGGTTGGCTGAGATTTGTAGCATGTGGCTGATCTAGGGTGGTTGACTTGCCAATATATGGCAAGATCTACAAGCAACATCCAATAATGCAACAAGGGTATTTTGGTCTTTTTGATTTTTATTTTAATGGCATTCTTGTCTTTTGATCCAACCCTTAGGGTTTAAGGTTTGAACCCTTAGGGTTTAGGGTTTAACCCTTAACTTTGCAATTTAATTTCTAAGATTTTTGAATTTCAGTTTTAAATATAGAAAATTAATATTTCTAAATTATAATTAGAATTTTCTAATTATATTAAAATTTACTAATCATAATTCAATCTTGCTAATTATGATTAATATATCCTAATTAAAATTGCATATTAAACAATTAGGGTCAAATTGGTCATTAGGGTTTATAACCCAGAATTAGGGTTTCTAAATAAAAAATAATTTTTCTAAATTAGAAATTAGGTTTCCTAATTCGATTAGGGTTTCCTAATTACTTAACTTGAAAATTAGGATTAGGGTTTTCTAATTAACATTACAATTATTAAATTAACACTTAGGTTTTCTCCAATTATAAATTAGGGTTTCAAATCCCAAAGTTAGGGTTTAACAATTTGAAATTATAGTTTGCTAAATAATTAAGCTTTACCCTAATTAATAGTATAATTAAAAGCACTTGAACATTATAATTATCATTTAAGTTCCCAGATTAGGGTTTCATACACCGAATTAGGGTTTCGAATTCCCGAAACTGAAATTACGGTTTCCAGAACCAATTTTAGGGTTTCTTATAATTCTCTAGGGTTTTCTAACCGAACGTTGACGTTCTTAATATATACCTAGGGTTTGTTACATATATCGTTTATCTGGTCAACCCTTGACCCTTAACCACATATTGTACACATATACAACCATGTACACAGAACATATTCACGTATTCCCTTAATTCGGAATAATTCACTTAAATCCTTCACAGAATTTTGAAATCCTCAAAATTCCTTCTCAAAAATATCAAATGCATACACTTATTTTCTGTCTAGGTTCTAATATTGAACCTTAAATCAATTAATTAAAATTTTAAAAATTTTCTAAATTCTCGGGTTGTCACATGTGTAAAATTCTGAAATCTGATTCAAGTGTGCGTAAGAATTTTTTTTTAAAATAATATTATTTTATTAAAATTTCTGCTTTGGTGTTTTAAGCATTTTCCTATAAATAGGATGCTTAGGTTAGAATTGAAAATCACACCAGTTTTCTCTCTCTATATTATCGAGCGTATTTTTGTGAGTATTTTGATACTTTGAGTGTTGCTATACGGTGCAAGTTTCCTTCAGTATTATATCTGATATTCTAGCCAAAAGTACTATTCTTTTGAGGTATGGGATGGTAAGAGATTGTAAGTGATAGTAAGGGATGTTATTTTCTTTGTAAATGATGTTGTTTTTTTAATATCATTATACATAAATATTGGTATGAATTTTATTATAAAATTTTTACCTTTTTATGTCGGGGTTACTATTCACGTATACGGCACTATTCACGTATACGACATTATTCATGTATATGACACTATTTACGTAAACGACATTATTTACGTATACGGTACTATGTACGAATACTGAGTACTATTCACGAGTTACTGTTCATGGGTTACTATTCACGAGTTATTATTCACTAGTTACTATTCACGGGTTACTATTCACCAAAATTGGTTTCTTTTTCAGACCAAATTATCGTTGATTTATAAATCTTACTCTTGAAATTAAACCCATGTTTTGATTATATTGTTCTTATAATATTTTTATAATCCTAGTGACAAAATTTCTCTTTCACTTGAGTGTAAAGATGGGTAGATTATTGGTATGATCGTGACTATGGGTTCTCTTTGGCCAGAAGTGCAAAGTTGAATTGTTGACTGATATGATCATGACTATTGAATTTATAATTTAATATCTTTAGCTTAATTGCAAAGGTGAATTGATCTACGTGGTTATAATTATTGTTTATATAAATTCTAAAATGATTATATATTTCTTTGAGATATTAATATCTTTGGCTTGTAGTGCAAAGATGAATTATTGATGAATATCTTTGGCCCGTATTGCAAAGATGACCTGTTGTTGAATATCTTTGGCCCATAGTGAAAAGATGACCTGTTGTTGAATATCTTTGGCCTATAGTGCAAAGATGAATTGTTGATGAATATCTTTTGCCCGTAGTGCAAAAGATGAATTTATTAGTATGATTATGAGCAGAACTCGTGATTTGGTATAACCATGATCTTTGATGTTTCAGGTAAAGACATGTGATGAAAATTATCTTCGTCCTGGATGTGAAGAGGAATTTAGAACTACAATTATGATTATGAGTTATTCACATGATTGTGGATAGGAACTGTTGATTAATGTTACAGGGTTAAAACATTGTTGGTGGACTTTTAACATGGAGAAGATAATAGACTTTATGGTTTATTTGACTCTTCTAATGGATTGCTCGTTCCGCTGCAACTATGGTTTAAAAGTTTTATCATCTACCATATGTTCTAAAACTCTGATCTATTACTAACGAAGGCTATTGATAATTTAATTATCTTTAGTCATGATATTCTTTACTGGGCTATTTGTGCTCACCCTTTTGCTTCACAATTCCTTTCAAAAATTATTTATATATTTACATAGTATATTATTGTATTTAATTGCAATAAAAATTAAATAATATTTTGTTACATGAACAGGTCAATTTTGTAATAACCCAACCACTATCAACCAATAAACCAAGTTGCTAGTGATTTATACCGCCGCCAACACAAACGCTACATGAACTAGTTAGAGAGAGATAAAAGGAAGAAAGAGGGCATATATATATATATATATATATATATATATATATATATATATATAAAAAGAAAACAAATGGGATTCAAACAGTGATTAAATTGTAAATTTACTCTCCTATTTGGTATGTTTTTGCCAAAATATTCCCAAAATTTTATTTTTAAGACAAATCTCCTTCATAAATATATTAGTTGTGCAAAACACTTTTTTTGTAATTAAAAAAATTGTTAATTAAATATATGATAGAAAGTGCTACTACTTTATTATTCTCATTTTGTAAGTAAGGTTATTATAATGCTAATGGGTGTGCCATCACATTTTGAATTATCCTATCTATTTACAACACTAATTTCAACCCTAATAACTACTTGGAGCTTCAATTTTATAAAATATGATTTGATTGACATAAACTTTACCTAAATTTAAAACTCACAATTTGAGTAAAGTTAATTCTAATATGAACTTGAAACTTTTAGATTGTCTCTATCCCTTCTCCAATTATGAATGTCAATATTATTGTTATCAAATGGGTTTAACTGCAAAATGATTATAACTTTACATTAAACATCTATATAATAAAACAAAACCCATTTTGAATCTTTCATTTGACAAAGCATAAGGACAGTTCAGATTCATTCTACATAATTCTTCCAACTTAATCTAAAGGCTCATATTTCTTCCCGCCCAAATCAAATTCACCCCTACACCCTACTCTCTCTCATGTTCACACACAAAATCTCTCTCTCCTCTCTTCTTCACACACACAAACAAATAATAATAATAATAATAATAATAATAATAATAATACTAATAATAATTATAATAGTACTAATAATAATAATAATAATAATAATAATTATTATTATTATTATTATTATTATTATTATAGTAATCTATTGTTATATTGAAGAATAGTAATCTATTGTCATATAATAATAGTAATCTTTGGTATCAGAGCCATGTTTAGTTTATTGTCATATTGAAGAATATTTTACTTATAAATTATGCATATATGATCACTTTTAAAAATAACTGATTTTTCAACCTCATTTGGGACAACTGTAGCTAATGCCTCAACTTCTACTTTAGAAGCAACTGAACTTATAGCTTATCAGAACGTTAAGGAAGCCTTAGATAAATGGACCATTCCTAAAATCAAACCAGAAATAATTTATAAAATTGGAACCTTTGATTTTATCAGTAAAAGAATAATTAAAACCTTTGAACATGATGTTCCTTTACAAAATAATGATGAAATTTTATATTTATTGCATGTTAAAGATTTATATCATTTTTTACAAAAATATAAATATGTTCATATAGGGCTTGTCCAAGTAGCTTTCAAACCTTTGACTTTACTTGGCCAAAATACCAGTATTCAGTGCACACTTAGAGATGGTAGGTGTCTTAACTGGAAAGCCTCTCTTATGGGTGCTATTGAAACCAGCCTTGCTCATGGACCAGTATATTTTAATATTTATCCGAATTTAAGTGTTGCCTTAACTGATAATAATTTGTCAAAAGTTTTAGAAATGAGAATTATATCTCATGGTTATGAGTATCTACCTGGATCTCCTCCTTCTGTCATATTATTCCGTATTCATCTTAAGGTTTTGACTACTTTAAACCCTTATATCCGAAAACAAAGCCAACAAAGGACATACTGTCCTTATAGACACTAATCATTTTAGTAGTCAAGTGGCTATTCCCAGAATGATCCCTTGGGAAGAAATAACTTTTCCAAAATAATGGCAAATTACTAACGTCGTTCCTACCAGACCTATAAATAGACAATCCATTGAGGATGTAATCCAAACCAGTAATGGTAATGCTTATTTAAAATTTCAGAGATCTTTTACCCGGAGTCGATCTATTAATAATGTCTCTTATAATATTGATTTCCCTGAATCATCTAGACAATCTGTGTCTGATCCTTTAGAAACTATTTATCAAGAGTCTAAAAAATCCAGTAATGAGTCTGTTAAAAATAAAGACTTAATAAAAGGAATACATATTTCTGAAAATCAAATACCTCATGGTATTTATGAACCGAATACTCCTCAAAACAGAAGACCTTATAGTTCAACTACTAGTGATATAAATTTTGAATGTTAATGGATTTTTCTCCAAATAGTAAAATTCGTCAATATTTAAACCAGGAGTTCATGCAAGATAAATACCACAATTTTAGAAAATTGGTATTTTAAAAATCATGATAATGATAAATTAGTAGAAATTAAAGCAAATTATTATGCTTATCTAAATAAGAACCAATGTATTTTATCATTTATTAAACGGTAATTTGATTTTGTTTCAAAGTCGGAATTTTACACTGAAAACCAACTGAATGTGTTAACTGGAATTAAAAAGGACTGGATTACCACAAGTGGTAGTATAATCCAATCCATTAATTCGCCTCCTAAGTCTCTTGAACTTAGCTCAGGAAATAAAAATTTAAAACCTTTAGTTATCAATCCGTATGTTGATATATCTGAAACACCCCGTCAACATGAAGAGGTAAAAATAAAATATATTTTACCCTTATCTAAACAGAATAAGTATACTAATTTATTTCTTCAAACTGTAGGAAAACATTTAACCAGGATGAAAGAACAAATTAATCATATTAAAGATAATTGTCAAGTTATTCCTCAAAAGCTTGTTCTTCAACCTGTAACCATTAAACCACCGTTAGAAGTTAGTAATTTTAGGATGAATTCTTCTAAATCTGATGACGAGTTTATTGATAATCTTTTTTAAAAAATAGAAGATTTAAAAACTACAACTACATATATGTCTCAGATTAACATGATGTCTGGCCAACCCTCTTCACATACCAACACTAATAATACTGATGATGAAGAAGATTCTGATGCCATTTCCCCTACTCATATTTTGGAAATCCAAAATAATTTTTAGAAAATGAAAAATATTAATAAAACCACTTACAGTCAGAAACCTATAAATCGTATGGCTTTATTTGGACCTAGTAGGTATTATTACCCCAGACCTACTCCCCAGGATATTCTGTATGAAGAAGACTTTCTTCATTCTCAAAAATCTTACCATGGCAAAACCATTTATGAATGGAATATTGATGGTAAGACAGAATATCAAATCTATGAGATCATTCATCATATCATGATGTATATAATAGTCTGTAAACAGAATGATAATACAGACCATCAGATCTGTCATTTCTTAGTAAATGGATTTACCGGCATTTTTAAAGGATAGTGGGATAATGCGTTTACTGAAAAACAAAGAACTGAACTTCTTCAATCCTATAAGAATGAAACGGATCCTATTACTAAACTTGAAACAAAAAGAGAAGATGCTTGTTACACCTTAGTATAAGCAATCATTCATCATTTTGTCGGACCAGGACTTATGAATATTGATAGGAGTAGAGAGCTCTTACAGAATCTTCGTTGCCCATCCTTAACCCATTTTAGATGGTATAAGGATGTCTTCTTAATGAAAGTTATGCAAAGACCAGATGCCAATAGTGAACATTGGAAAGCCAAGTTTACTGATGGACTTCCTACTTTCTTTGCTGAAAAGGTCCGTAAAAAATTAAGAGATAAAAATGACCGTATGAGTATTCCTTATGACCAGTATTCTTATGGCCATCTTATTTCAGTAATTATTGAAAAAAGATTATCATTATGCAATGATATGAAACTTCAGCAATTAATGAAAAAATAGTGTAAGACCCCTTCTTTTTAATAAATAAAATTGAATTTCCTCTATTTCATTATCTTGAAATAATAAGGTGTTAATTTGATATAATACTTTGATTATGGGTGAAATGTGCAAATTTTGCAAAATAAGCAAGTGGTTATAAAATATTCATTATTTTCGGGGAATATTCGTTTGGTCGTGGAATATTCTTGTTGTTGGGGAATATTCGTACGATGGCGCAGCCATTTGTGGGCCCCATAACGGAAAATGGTCAAATGAAGAAAATGACAAGTTTGAGTTTTTACAAATAACGACGTAGTTGTTACCATTAACACTGTTGGAATACCCGGTGGTTAAAATATAGTAATACGCGTGGTTGCACAGTAGCACACGGTAGTGCACAGTATTTTTGAATAATTGATTCTTACGTAAGAAGGCACTACTCAATAATTGTTACAGTAATAACTGTTCAATATTTTATTTTATTGATTCAATAATTGCTACGTTGATATTTTATATTATTGTTGTTTCAATAATTGTCACTGCACAGTAGTTTTCATTATCAGATCAATAATTCATATTAGTTGAATAATATTATTAGATAGCATTATTGGCAATGTCTGAGGAAGTTCTGTCTAGGAAAGGGGTTTGGTCACTGTTGGGTAAAATCTAGTTACGCACAGCACGCAAGTATACGTGGTCAACAAGTAATATAATAGTAAGTTGAGTATCGTTCCCTCAAAGACTGTAAATATAATTTAAACCTCACAATTACCAATTTCCTATTAATCCTAATTTTATTAAACTAATCAATTTCCAGTTTGTAACTAACAGTATCAAAACTATTAAAATCACCACACAATCAATAAATGCTAAAAACAAAACTTTCAAACAAATAATGGAGAATTAGGCTTTTGACTTCCCTCTAAGCATCACTCAGATTATTACACATTTATTCTAGTTTAATTCACTATCCCAGTTTATTAATCAAGAACGTGTATGTAGAACTAGTAACCTCTCGGTGCACTAATACCGTATTAACCCAAATCCATAATTAAGATAGAATTACGTTAAACACCTTAATTAACTAACTCACTATATCTCTATGTGAATTACAATTAAAGAAGGTTGAAGTTCAAGTTCTTTTTCTGATTATATGCGATGTCAAGCATATCTCTACCCTAACATTCATCAAGATTCTGTTTATTCACAAAAGCCAAGAACACATGCTATATTAATTAAGTCTAGACTCGTATTTTATCTCTCGAGTTCATACAAGTCCACCAAGAATCGTTGATCAGGCAATTCATAAAATACCCTCAAATTAATATAGATAAACCGGATAATAGCTTATTAAATTGAATTCAAAGATTACATAACTATCGTTCCACTTAAAGCTCTGTCTTAAGCCTAAAAAGTAATTAGTTCATAATAAACAAAATAATAACTGAATAAATCAAAGATATCATCTTCTCAATTACAGAAATAAACTAAAGTAGAAGAATAACGCAGAACACCCTTCACTTTAGTCTCAATCCGCAGTCAATACGATCGTTTTTCAAAATCTTCACTCAGTTGCAAACTATAAAATTCTGCTCTCAATCTTCGTTAGTTGCTTTGCATGATGATTAATTCGTTGTTTGTTGAGCAATATATATCCAACATAGAGTAATACGCATAGTTGCATAGTAGCACACGGTATTGATTATTGATGCTTACGTGAGAAGTCACTCGATTATACTCAATTATTGCTCTGATAATTCTTTGCATCATATCTCTCATATTATTGATTCAATTATTGTCACCAGAACTGACCCCAAAATTTATACAATTTAATTCTCGACTTGATACGTAGTTAATAATACATTCAACCTCTAATTTTACATCATTAAACGATAATACAACCATTAAAATTTGTGGAATAATTAAAAATTTTCTATTACAAACTATCCTCGTTCCCAAAACCTTCAACCTTTACATCTAAATATCTCAGAATCATTTTAATATTACAATAGTTTATATTCGCAAAACAATATTACAATTCAACATTAATACATAATTTGAAACATTAGACATGGTTTACAAGAATAACAACTTAGCTAGGATATTAAATCTTCATATATCACTTTTGATCCATAACAATCAAGTAGCACATAGCGTTACCTTCAATTCTTGAATATGCAAAAATGGTTATTTGCAAGAATGAGCTCGACAGCTCAGCAAAATCTAACAGTTTTCATGTATCACGTAACACATAATAACATGCTCAACATACAAGAATAATCATAAACAAACATAACATACATGTTGTAGTTCACATAACAACTATAAAGATTGAGTTCCTCACTCAATCAACATTCATAGTTCAATCATCATAGTCGTAGATTGACTTTCACATTTCATACTTTTGACATATATAATACATCATACACTAAAATTTTAAAGCAGATCATCATCAAGTTCACATAGCAAAAAGGAACTAAAAGACTTGCCTTTACCGGCATTTTACCAACACGTTAATACTTCGCATCCTTGCACAACCTACACTGTATGTGAGATTGATAATAAATAAAATCAATACTCAATCTCATGGTCAAATTTATTCTAAGACCTTACTTTATCTTATTATTATTTATAATGTCTTTATAGACATCTAACTATTTTATATGCAACTCGGTTTTATTTTCATTTTCATCACCACACATGCTAGACTATCGCATTTGTAGTTTAATGTGCGTATATCACACCATTTTATTATACCACTTTGGTTTCAAAAAATGCATATTCAACACATTGTTTACAAGTTTAATTTTCCTTCAAAAATCAAAAATTGCCCTTTTCAATTTCATTCCATTATTATTCTTGTATTATCATCTTTTCATACTTAGATGCACATAACATCCAATATTAGTCATTAGATAGACACTTTGTATACCAAAGTTTAGAAACACTATTACTCTTAGGCATTTTATCGAGCACGTTATGTTCACACATTAACTTATCTCAACTCTTGATCTTAAATGGTTAATTATGCATAGAATATGATAAAAACATATCTATACTCATTACATATGTCAAAACATATTTTTAATCATCAAAATATACCATCGCCCAAAATCTTAATTCAAACAGAATTATAAAACTCATCTTCACAATTTCTTTAACAAAATGTTGTTTTTGTTTTTAACATAACTCCTTCGTTACATGTCCATTTTTGTTCCTTCTTATATAGAATTAACCCTTACTCAGTGTACTACAACCTCATCTAGGCCTTAAAGTCAGACCCTTATCCATCTAAACTAGATTCTGTAATTCATCAACTAGTCTAGAAAATTTCATTTTTTGGACATCCTTACTAAACAATTTATTTCAGACATGATCCGGTCCATAAAATGGCTCAATCTCGTGAGTCTGGCTAGTAAACTTCCATATCTACAACTTGGCAGTTTAAAGTGTTTTCAAATTCAAAACACACGAATTTATATGAATTATTCAAAGTCGGAAACCGTAACAGTTTTAATTTTCTGGGCAGATTATTTTCCCTTCGGACCAGCCTTACTAAAATAGACATTGCAAGAAATATACAAAGAGTTTTCATGTAATTCCACTTTCAGAATTTATCTTACTTCCATATCTTCGATTTGATATAAGGCTCACTTTCTAACTCATTATACCCAAAGAGGTATGAATTTCACAAGATTTGTCCACAATTACTCAAAACCTACAAATTTTGTTCTTCAAATTTTCTTTCCATTTCATTTTCTTTCTTGAATTCTCCTGTTTGATTCTTGATAATCCAAGATTAAACCTATACAAACAAGATTAAGCATGATCTACTACCCTAGAACATAAATCTATCCAAAAAAAAATCAAAGATTAAATTAGAGTTTAGAAGTTATCTTCTTCTAGCCTTTTCTTCTTCTTCTTCTTCTTCTTCTTCTAGCTCATCTCAATTCCTCTATTTCTCTCTATCTCTCTCAATTTCTTAATAAAACTTCTATATAACAATTATCAGAGAACTACATTATGAAGAACATAAAAATATAATTAAAACAAGGAATTTAGATTATAACCTTATTAGTATGAATTTAAGAGAGAGATGGAGATAATTATGATGGGGTTTGTTTTGTCTTCTCAAAGCTTTCCCTTCTTCTTCTTTTTCTTCATCTTCTTCTTCTCCTACAACTCTCTCTAACTCTCTTCTTCTTTCTTTGGTTTGTTTTCTAAAACTAATGTACTAACTTGTAATATATACATATAATATACAATATCAATAATATATAATATATGTAACTCCTAGTAATTATTATATATACTAATTACTACTTAATACATAGGTTACACCAACTTGAACTTGAAAAGCCTAAGACCATGTTTGGAAAATACTCATTATTTTAATTAATCAATGGTTTAACATCAATCAATCTCATCATATTGTCACATAATTATATTTACTTGTTAATTATAATTTCGTGTAACAATCATCACATAACTCATCTAATTTAATTATCTCAATTAAATTAGAACTATAACATAAAATTATTATATTAATTAAATTAAATACTAAATATTCATTTAATTAATCTACTATACTTAATTACATTACTCTATAATCAAAACAAAATTTATTTATTTAACTCAATAAATAATTCAATTAAATATTTATATATATTAAAATTAATATATAACATTCTCTTCACATCAATTCACATATTCTACGATATATGACATACACATACTCACACCCAACATATCTCATAAATAATACTTTTATTTATAAAATTCTCATTTATAAATTCTAAAATCTGGGATGTCACATCCTTCCCTCCTTATAAGGATTTCGTCCTCGGAATCACTGAAACCCTACCTTACTCAGGTTTTCCTCAAATCTATTCATTGAATAACTTCAACACATTACCTTAATATAGGTTTTATATTGTCTACTCTCACCATTCTTGATAATAAATTCTTATAAGTTTTATTTCATAACATTTTCTTAGACTCAATTATATTTAAGTATTACATATTCTTTGACCCGTTCATTATCTTTCTCTAAGGATCATTATCATATACTATATGATCAAACTCTTAGGACATTACATTCACCCCTTCTTCTAAGAATTTCGTCCTCGAAATTTTTGACTTACTAATTTTCATTCATTCCCTTTATCAAAAATAGATTTTTATGTTACTATCTATTTATTCATTAGGTTCTCGTGAACCCAATTCTTTCTCTAAAGATCTTTCTAAGACCATCATATTCTCACCTCATCCTCTTCTAAGAGTTTCACATTTCTCTTTTTTTCGAAATTTCATTTCTTTCTTGAAATTATTATGTTTTGCTTAATTTTCTCATCCTTTCCACTTTCACCTTCGAATAATAAGAATCTTCCGCAATTGCTCAATAATTGGGAAGCGATATGAATAATGTGAATTCAAAAGATTCCAAATCATGCCGAGGGGTCATAAGACCTTGAACTCTTCTTTAGGTTTAATAGTGCATCACCACCTGTAAACCATCTTTAATGTAATGTTTAGCAATCACACGGACTAAAACATTCTCCGCAAGTACTCTAGGTGATCGACTTTATCGCATTCCCTACGTCGCGGCACAACGTATTACATCTTAACTTTGTAATGACTATATGCGTTACTTTTGAACCATTGTCTCCGATAACATGTCCCCTTTGCTGAGGTTGTTCACCTCGACTTTTCAACATCTCAATTCGCATCAAAACAATTTGGTTTGGCATAACTTCTCAAGAAATGCTTGAATTTCATGAACATCTTTCAATATTCGTCTCAAATTGAATCAAATAGTATAGACTTCTACAATAATTTGGACATCAATCAAAATATACATATACTGTATATATATATTTTCTCATATCTTAAAGAAACCTCAAAATCTTTTTATGACGTCATGATACGTAGACTTGTATTTCTGATTCGTTTGAGGATTCCAAATCATTTTGTGACTTTGTCATACTACATCATACCATAGTGGGCTGACGATCCTTAGATCACATCCAACACTAAAAAATTCTACATTGATAACTCCATCGTTTTTATCATCTTTGCACCTTTTTCCATGATGCATTAATGATATAAAATACATTTTGATATTTTCAAATCATTTTAAATCTAGTCGAAACAATTAGCATAGACTATTCTTTAAATAGTTCAAAATCTTTGAAAATCGGTTTTAGTGATATCATATCTCAACAGTAACGATGTGTCGTTGTCCCAAGTCCACACATACACATTTGTCACCATGCGTTGAGAGTAAAAATTCATTTTAAAAAAGGCACATAGTGCTAATTTAGCTTGATGTCAAAAATTTGAAGTCTAGCATAGCTAGAAGATTTGGAAAACTTATGTCTCCACTTTCTATCTCGATCCATTGCTTAATAATTTTATCCATTCCCATAATCCTCAATTCTTCATTCATAACTTAATTATACCCCAGATTCATCAAACTTACCGCACATTGGAAGTTCAGGACTTGCCACAATAATATGAGTTTAAGAACTTATCCTAGTCGGACCATAGGCGTCCATTCGCTGAGGGGTTCAAAACATACCATATTATCATGAGTCACGAACTTACCATATGCATTAGTTTTAAGAACCCCGCCTAATCCTAATAATATCTGTCTAATCTTAATAGTTTCTAACTATCAAACATACACATGAAAAAAGAATCACCTTTTCGTCACATATACATTGATAGCGCGACACCAACATTCCAATGATTATCAATATGATAAACTAAGTGCAAGCACAAAACCCTTTCCCATACAAAGATTTATACAACTCAGTCATCACATGAGTCCTCAATTGAAATCCCACCTAACTCTATCTTACTCTTAACTTGTTCTTTGCTCGATACGAATTCCTTGTATCACATTATCTATAACTCCTCATGAGTTTATCTTGTACTATTTCATAGTACATTACCTTCATAGCATCAAGCTATAATTATTCAAACATTATAGACCATCTTTCTTCTATAACATAAACAGATCACGTCGTGATCTTATTCTATTATCATCTTCCTTAAAATTCTTTTCTTAACTCGTGATCGTTTTATTTTACGATTCTCTTTCTTTCCTTTCATTTACGACATTATTCGTTATCTTTGTTATTGGAGTTAGGTAACTCCCATTCCTTATCTACATATCTCTTCAAGATTATTCTTTGAATCTTCTTGTTTATATAACAATTCCTGCTTTAAGAATTTCCAACTTCATTTACATTGCTCAAAATTCCAATCGAGTTCCACATTTTCATCATATGTATCCATTTTCTATACTTGGTACACATCGGGTCTCTAATAGTTTCTATATGGTACGCTGAGTGGTTTCCCACAAACAACTAACAAACTAGGTTCTGAGTTACTAGTTCGTATATACCTCCGCTATATGAAGGAATCGTTTAGCCCAATTACCATACATCAACCATCAAAGAGTACAATTATACCATACTTAAATATAACCTTTTTTTAATTCTTAACTTCTTTATCATTCTCTTCTTAAAGACACTGTCTATTTATTATCACCTTACATCCATATTATTGGAGTTGGGTAACCCCATAACTCTGCGAGATTCTTCTTTGAATCCTCTCACGTATGTTTTTAATCCCTTCTATATATGTTTCTTAAATTACTTCTTATTGTTCAAACTCTATTTGAGCTTATGCTTTCATTATATTCACCTTCCTTCTCTAAGGTTATAGCCTAAGGTACTCCTACCTAAGGTTTATAACCTCTGACTTTGATACCAATCATAATGACCCCAAAATTTATACACTTTAATTCTCGAAGCTTGATGGTTAATAATACATTCAACCTTTAATTTTACATCATTAAACGGTAATACAACCATTGAAATTTGCGGAATAATTAAAATTTTCTATTACAAACTATTCTCGTTCCCAAAACCTTCAACCTTTACATATAAATATCTCAGAATCATTTTAATACTACAATAGTTTACATTCGCAAAACAATATTACAATTCAACATTAATACATTATTCGAAATATTAGACATGGTTTACAAGAATAAAACTTAGCTAGGATATTAAATCTTCATATATCACTTTTGACCCATAACAATCAAGTAGCACAGAGCATTACCTTCAATTCTTGAATCTGCAAAAATGGTTATTTGCAAGAATGAGCTCGACATTTCAAGCCAAAATCTAATGATTTTCATTCATCACGTAGCATTACATAATAACATGCTCAACATACAAGAATAATCATAAACAAACATAGCATACATGTTGTAGTTCACATAACAACTATAAAGATTGAGTTCCTTACTCAATCAACATTCATAATTCAATCATCATAGTCATAGATTGAATTTCACATTTCATACTTTTGACATATATAATACATTATACACTAAAATTTTAAAGCAGATCATCATCAAGTTCACATAGCAAAAAGGAACTGAAAGACTTGCCTTTACCGGCGTTTTAGTATCATCTGCATTATATTTATTATTATTAAATCAATAATTGAGGCGACAAAGTTATTCATATTATTATTTGCAATATTGACAATGTCTAGAAGTTACATCGAGGAGAGGTTTGGTCACCTAATTGGCAGCGAGAAGGAGAAATCCTTATCGGAAAGCCCCTCTCTCACAGGAGCGACACGGTTGTTAAATATTGTGAGTTATAATATTAATGATGAATACGTTGTGTTGATTAAAGATGAATTTGATAGTTCCATTGTGTTGGGATTATTAGTGTTAGTGGAAATCGACATATATTCCGATGATAATTGATGCCTGGGGGTTATATTGATAAATTGGGTAATTTATCGGATAAATGAGCAATTAATTGTTACTAATTCACATGCTTATATAACTATTTGTTTACATGTGTGTACTATTGAATCACATTCTTGTACTATTAGGGGAGTTGGTGCAAGATTGATAATACTTTCATGACTAAGTTAAAAATGGAGGTATAGTTGAAGGTACTATACTGTAATTAGTTTTTTCACATGATTATACTATTGAGTTACATGAATGAACTATTAATTCACATTATTTACTATTAGGGGAGGTGGTGAAAGTTTGTTAATACTTGCAGGACTAAATTAAAAATGAAGAAAAAGAGGAAGGTATTATACTGTAATATTTCGAGCCCCAAAACGTGCAATTATCGAAATTATATTTTCCTATAAATAGAAGCACATTCTTCCTTCATTTCTCACCAATTCACAAAAGCTTTAGAACATTTATTATAGAGAGAAATTATAGAGAGAAAGAAGAAGAGAAGTCTGCTACCTCACTATTTCAGTATCCAGTTTTTCTAAGGTAAGGGATATTATTTCTTTCGTGTTCTTGAAGAGAGCTATTGTTATTCCATCCCTTATTACTCTGTTAGAACATCATGTCTATGCGAATTACGCATGACCTGGTTCCGTTATTTATTATTCTGTTGGAATAACCTGTCTATGCGAAGTACCGCATACATGGTGAAATTCTTATGTTATTCCATTCTTTATTATTCTATTGGAACATCCTGCCTACGCAGACACGCATGACACAGTTCCATTATTTATTATTACATTGGAATAACTTTATGCATGCGATCTATCACATGCATGGTGAATTCTTACATTATTCCATTCTTTATTATTCAATTGGAATATCTTGTATGCGTGCGTTTCATGTGACCGGGTTCCATTATTTATTATTCATTGGAATAACAAATTACGGTCTGTGTGGTCTATCGCATGCCTGGTGAATTCTTTTGTTATTCCATTCTTTATTATACTCAGTTGGTTAAAGTTTTGGCTTTTATACTCCATGAAATTAGTTGAATATCCTTGATATTTGCGCTTCATCCAGTATCTTTTCATGAAAATATTCTTCTGAGCATTCTTGAATTTTACTCCACAAAACAGTATCATGTTGACAATTTGGACGTTATCCGTTCTTGGATAAGTTAATTCTTGAACTTTTTTTATTTAATTCTTATATCATTGTAATCATCCTAATGTTTATATTATGTTGAAAGTCAAATGTGGCCTGTAGTGCATAGATGGACTTGGTATGATTATGACCAGGGATTATTCGGTATAATCATGACCGTAATGTTACAAATGATGTGATAAAAGTCCTCATTGGCCCATAGTGCATTGATGGAAAGTTGTTGGCATGATCATGACCATTGATGAATACACGAATATCCTTGGCCCGTAGTGCATGGATAATTTTTGGTCGTGATACTAATGAATATCCTTGGTAGTAGTCTTGAGGATGATGTGGTTTATTTATTGTTTGAGTCTCAAACAATAAAAGTGATGAAAAACCTTTTAAATCATAGAAGATTGTAGAATTTATTCTCTACTTGACTCTTCTAATGGATTGCTTGTTCCGGTGCAATTAAACTTGATATTTGTTATATTTTATCAGTTTAACACTGTTGAAGGCTAACGATAAATTATTTTACATTATCTTAGTCATAATATTTCTTACTGGGCTAGTTGAGCTCACCCTTTCTTTCACTGTTTTCTTCAGGAAATGAGAACGTAGTCGGGACTAGTCGGGGAACGGAGTGACGGTCCAAATGATAGCATTAGTAGTCCTCACAATTCTATTAAATAGTGTGACAATAAATGTAATAAGGACTCCATTGAATTTGTATATGGTCTAGATGACAATATTCTTATTAAAAACTCTTAGATTATATTTTGTCGTATTTTTACATTTGTTGTATAATTAAATTGTATTTGAATTTTTTGTACCATGTATTTGGCGACCCAAGATGGGTGATGTATACATTTTGGGGAGGCGTACGATTTAGTATCAAAGCTTAGGGATATGATCCCTGGCTGAGATGTGAGACAAGAACTAGGGAGGGAGAGACGAGGAATTCCTTCACTAGTAATGCCTACTTGTCAATTAACCCTTGTTTTGTGGCAGTATTTGAAAATGACATCCGAGAATGTTGAGAATAGCAATGGAGCACAGGAAACCGTTGAGTCTCCACAAATCAATAATCAGGATAATGTGCTTCAGGAAGGCGATAATCCTCATGCAAACAACAACACTGACCAAATGATGAACGATGGAATGTTCAGAGGCTTTATGCAATTCATGCAACATCAGGTGAGAGCGGCTCCTGTCCAAAATATAGGTGAAAACACTGGAAACTCTCGGACGGTCACCGCTAAATAGTTCAAGGAGCTGGGACCACCAGAGTTTATTGGAGAGCCAAAACCACTTAAGGCGAAAGCGTGGATAAAGTAGATCGCCAAGATATTTGATGTTTTGGGATGCTCCGAGGAGCAAAAGGTTCCATTTGCCACCTTTATGTTGCGAGAAGAGGCAGATTACTGGTGGGAATCGATAAAGGGTACTCAACCTGCCGCACTGAAGATGTCTTGGGAGATGTTCCAAGAACTATTCAACGACAAGTACTTTCCCAAAAGTATTCGTCACATGAAAGAGGTAGAGTTCATCAAGTTGGAGCAGAACAATATGACTGTCTCGCAGTACGAAGCTAAGTTTTCTAAGTTGTCCCAGTTTGCGTCTCACTTGGTTGACAATGAAGAGAGAATGACGCGGATGTTTCTAAGAGGTTTGAAACCCGAGATACCTCAATATCTAATTTCTCATAAAATGTGTTTGTATTCAGATGTTGATAATAGGGCCCAGTTATTGGAGCGCGATAACGAGTCAACTCAACCAAGAGAAAGCAGCCGACAAAATGATAATACCAGTGTTAGCAGTCATCGAAGCGGTGACAACAAACGTGGAGGGAATCAACATGCCAGAAATGGTAACCACTTCGGTGGTAATTATCGCCAAGACAGTAAAAATGGACATTTCAAGAAAAGGAGATTCAACAATGATGGAAAGACGTCAGCACCAGCACCCGTTGTTAAGGAAGGAGAACGACCACCTATCATATGCTTCAAATGCGGAGGGGAGGGACATCAATCCAAACTGCGCGATGCAGTCCAAAGCGTGTTATAATTGTGGAAGAGAAGGTCACCTATCCCGATTTTGTCGTGCACCAAAGACAAGTCCAGCTGGGATGGAGGCACCGAAGGCCATCCCAGAAAAGTCAAAGTCGGTAGTTCAATGGAGAGCGTTTGTTGTAACCTCCCAGAAAGCAAGGAACCCGAACGAGGTCATCACGGGTAAGCTTATCATAAACTCTAGCGAAGTCTATACCTTATTTGATACTGGTTCTACCCATTCTTTTCTATCTCTTACTTGCGCTCAACGTTTAAATTTGACTCCGGAGAAATTAGACTTTGACTTATCGGTTGATACTCCGTTGGGAGAAACCTTCATTACATCCACTATTTATAAGTCTTGTTTGATTCAAATCGGTAACCGCATGTTACCTGTCGATCTTATTTCTTTAAAAATACTTGTATTTGACGTTATTCTAGGGATTGATTGGTTAACTACTCATCATGTTAAAATTAATTATTTTTGTAAGGTTGTTAGCTTTCATATTCCTAATCAACCTATTATGCGAATTCAAGCGACCAAACCATTAAAATCAATCATGGTCATCTCAAGCCATAAAGCTATTCGTTTATTGAAAAACGGATGTCAAGATTTCTTAGCTCATGTCACAGATTTAAACAAAAATACGTCAGATTTGAAAGATATTTTTATTGTTAATAAATTTCCAGACGTATTCCCTGAAGAACTTCCTGGCCTACCCCTAGAGCATGAAATTGAATTTTTTATCAACCTTGAACCCGGTACAAAACCCATTTCCAAATCCCCATATCGAATTGCTCCTATTGAACTTCAGGAGTTAAAGACTCAATTGCAGGAATTGTTAGACATCGGTTTGATTCGTCCTAGTACGTCTACTTGGGGTGCTCCTATTCTATTCGTGAAGAAGAAAGATGGAAGTATGCGACTTTGTATTGATTATTAGGAGTTGAATCATGTCACCATCAAAAATAGGTACCCGTTGCCTCGCATTGATGACCTGTTTGACCAGTTGCAAGGCGCCAAATTCTTTTCAAAGATTAATCTTCGTTCCGGATATCATCAGTTGAAGATTAAAACTGATGACATTCTAAAGACTGCTTTCAGAACTCGGTACGGGCATTATGAATTCTTAGTCATGTCTTTTGGATTGACTAATGCTCCTGTTGCCTTTATGGATATGATGAACCGATTATTCAAGGAATATTTGGATCACTTTGTGGTCGTCTTTATTGAGGACATCCTCATATACTCCAAAACCCGTGAAGACCATGAGCAACACTTGAGGCTGATACTCCAAAAGCTTCGTGAAAACAAGCTATATGCCAAGTTAAAGAAATGCGAGTTCTGGCTTGAGGAAGTTGCATTCCTTGGGCACGTGATATCAAATCATGGGATATTTGTTGACCCGGCAAAGATTGATGAAATTCAAAGCTGGGAGCAACCTAAATCAGTGACCGAAGTACGTAATTTTCTCGGCTTAGCTGGTTATTATCGGAGATTCGTAGAAGGGTTTTCTCGAATCGCTACTCCATTAACTCAACTGACTCGAAAATATACAAAATTTGGTTGGAGCAAGGAATATGAGAAGAGTTTTCAAGAACTCAAGAGGAGACTCATTTCAGCACCTGTTCTGACAATACCATCTGGCTCGGAGGGATTTGTCATCTACAGTGATGCTTCAGGTAAAGGGTTAGGATGTGTTCTCATGCAACATGGGAAATTGATAGCCTATACCTCACGTCAACTCAAAGAATATGAGAGGAATTATCCTACTCATGATCTAGAGTTGGCAGCAGTCATTTTTGCGCTTAAGATTTGGAGGCATTACCTGTATGGAGAGAAGGTGGAGATTTATACGGATCATAAAAGCCTCAAATATTTCTTCACTCAAAAGGAACTCAATATGCGGCAACAACGATGGCTTGAGTTGTTGAAAGATTACGATTATACCTTTTAATACCATCTTGGAAAAGCAAACGTAGTAGCTGATGCATTGAGTAGAAGATCATATGCCGGTACGAGTACATTATTGTCAACGCAAAGGCCCATTTTATATGACTTACAAAGGATGGAGATAGAGTTAAAGACTCCAGGGGCCCATGTGATAATGGCGAATATACTAGTAGAATCGACTTTAATCGATAAAGTTAAAGTTGCTCAAGCTACAGACCTGGAGCTGATGCGTATGAGGAAGAAAGTGCAAGAAGGTGCTATACCGGAAGCAAGAATCGATGAAGAATGAATACTTCGAGTCAACTCCAGACTTTGTGTTCCTAACAACCCTGATTTAAAGTATAAAATCATGATGGAGGCGCACAACACACCGTTTTCAATCCATCCTGGGAGTACCAAAATGTATCGTGATCTTCGACATACATTTTAGTGGAGCAATATGAAGAGAGAGATAGCGGAGTTTATCTCAAGGTGTTTAACTTGTCAACGAGTCAAGGCGGAGCATCAAGTACAAAAAGGTCCATTGCAACCACTTGAAATTCCGGAATGGAAGTGGGGAGCACATTACCATGGATTTTAGTATTCTTTGGTCCTCCCAAGGTTTATCAAGGCATAGATGCAATTTGGGTCATTGTTGATAGATTAACCAAGTCCGCTCATTTCCTACCTATATCGAGAAACTTATACACTTGAGCGTCTTGCTCGTCAGTATGTACATAAGCGAGATTGTAAGACTACGTGGTATGCCAGTATCCATATTTTACCGATCGAGACCAAAGATTCATTTCAAGATTTTGGGTTAGTTTGCAAAAACTATGAAGCACCTGATTTACGATTTATTTGGCATATCATCCTCAGACGGACAGACGGGCAAATCGGAGAGGACTATTCAAACTCTTGAAGATTTATTAAGACTCTGTGTCCTTTACTTAAAAGGAAGTTGGGACAAGTTCTTACCATTGGTGGAGTTTTCCTACAATAACAGTTATCAAGCAAGTATTGGCATGGCTCCATTTGAGGCGTTGTATGGAAGAAAGTGTCGTTCTCTAGTATGATGGGATGAGGTGGGTGAAGCAATGTTGTTGGGACCGAAGTTGGTACGTATGACTACAGAAAAGATTCAAATGATCCGACAACGTATAAAAACCTCACAAGATCGACAAAAGAGTTATGCTGATCTTCATCGAAAGGACGTGGAATTCGATATTGGAGATCATGTGTTGTTACGTGTTGCTCCATGGAAGGGAGTTACGAGATTTGGAAAGAGAGGAAAGCTCAACCCTCGATTCATTGGCCCATTTTTAATCCTTGATCGAGTAGGGGCTGTGGCCTATAGACTCGCCATCACCATAAGTATGTCTCGTGTTCATAACGTTTTTCACATATCTATGTTACATAAATATGTGAAAGACCCGAACCACATTATTGAATTAGAACCAGACGATATAGAGGAATATTTAACGTATGAAGAGTTACCTGTTAAAATCTTGGATAAGAAGGATCATATTCTACGCTCTAAAGTTATACCTCAAGTCAAAGTTTTGTGGAGAAACCACGATGTTGAGGAAATGACCAGGGAGTTTGAATCTGAAATGAAATCAAGGTATCCTCACCTCTTCTATATACCAGGTACATACCCTAATTTCGAGGACGAAATTTCATAAGAAGGGGATGTTGTAAGACCCCAACTTTTATGAATAAAGAATAATTTTCTCGAAATATATTTTTGAATATTATGGTGTGCATTTGATATAATGTTATAGTTGTGGGTAATATTTATAAATTTTGCAAAGTAAGCAAGTGGTTATATAATATTCGATTGGTCGGGGAATATTCGTTTTAACAGAAAATATTTGTACGACGGCACAATCATTGGTGGACCCCACAACGGAAGTATTGTCGTAGTTAGAAAATGACAGAATTATCTTTTTATAAAAATAACGGCGAAAGTGTTACCGTTAAAGCTGTTGAACTACCCGGTAGTAAAAAGTATGATGTCTGGCGTGGTTGCATAAGTAGTACACCGGTATTGATTAGTGATGCTTACGTGAGATGTCACTCAGTTATACTCAATTATTGCTACAGTAATTGCTGCATCATATCTCTCATATTATTGATTCAATTATTGTCACAGTATCATCTGCATTATATTTATTATTATTAAATCAATAATTGAAATGACAAAGTTATTCATATTATTATTTGAAATATTGACAATGTCTAGAAGTTCTGTCAAGGAGAGGTTTGCTCACCTAATTGTGTGCCAATAAGGAGAAATCCTTATCGGAAAGCCCCCTCTTTCCTGGGAACGACCTGGTTGTTAAATATTATGAGTTATAATAGTAATGATGAATAAGTTGTGTTGATTAAAGATGAATTTGATAGTTCCATTGTGTTGAGATTATTAGTGTTAGTGGAAATCGAC
The DNA here is from genome assembly GCA_020205605.1 of Panax ginseng. NCBI lineage: Eukaryota > Viridiplantae > Streptophyta > Magnoliopsida > Apiales > Araliaceae > Panax > Panax ginseng. Next base: position 53,722,044 of record CM035140.1, read on the forward strand.
ATCTATTCCTATGACAATTGATGTCTGGGGGTTATATTGATAAATCAGGTAATTTATCGGATAAATGAGCAATTAATTGCTACTAATTCACATGCTTATATAACTATTTGTTCACATGTGTGTACTATTGAATCACATTCTTGTACTATTAGGGGAGTTGGTGCAAAATTGATAATACTTGCATGACTAAGTAAAAAATGGAGGTATAGTTGAAGGTACTATACTGTAATTAGTTTTTTCACATGATTATACTATTGAGTCACATGAATAAACTATTAATTCACATTATTTACTATTAGGGGAGGTGGTGCAAGTTTGTTAATACTTGCAGGACTGAATTAAAAATGAAGAAAAAGAAGAAGATAGTATACTGTAATATTTTGAGCCCCAAAATGTGCAATTATCGAAACTATATTTTCCTATAAATAGAAGCTCATTCTTCCTTCATTTCTCACTAATTCACAAAAGCTTTAGAGCAATTATTATAGAGAGAAAGAAGAAGAGAAGTCTGCTACCTCACTATTTCAGTATCCAGTTTTTCTAAGGTAAGGGGAATTATTTCTTTCGTGTTCTTGAAGAGAGCTATTGTTATTCCATTTTTTATTATTCTGTTGGAACATCCTGTCTGTGTGAATTACGCATGACTTGGTTCTGTTATTTATTATTCTGTTGGAATAACATGTCTATGTAAAGTACCGCATACATGGTGAAATTCTTCTGTTATTCCATTCTTTATTATTTTGTTGGAACATCTTGTCTGTGCGTATTACGCATGACACAGTTCCATCATTTATTATTACATTGGAATAACACATGCATGCGGTCTATCGCATGCATGGTGAATTCTTCTGTTATTCCATTCTTTATTATTCAATTGGAATATCCTGTTTGTGCGTTTACGCATGACCTGGTTCCATTATTTATTATTATGTTGGAATAACCAGCCTGTGCGGTCTATCGCATGCCTGGTGAATTCTTTTGTTATTCCATTCTTTATTATACTCAGTTGGTTAAAGTTTTGGCTTTTATACTCCATGAAATTAGTGGAATATCCATGATATTTACGCCTCATCCAGTATCTTTTCATGGAAATATTCTTCTGAGCATTCTTGAATTTTAGTCCACAAAGCAGTATCATGTTGACAATTTGGACGTTATCGGTTCCTGGATGAATTAATTCTTGAACTTATTTTATTGAATTCTTATATCATTGTCATCATCCTCATGTTTATATTATGTTGAAAGTCATATGTGGCCTGTAGTGCATAGATGGACTTGGTATGATTATGACCAGGGATTATTCGGTACAATCATGATCGTAATGTTACAAATGATGTGGTAAAAGTCCTCATTGGCCCGTAGTGCATTGATGGACAGTTGTTGGCATGATCATGAGCATTGATGAATACACGAATATCCTTGGCCCGTAGTGCATGGATAATTTGTGGTCATGATTCTAATGAATATCCTTGGTAGTAGTCTGCGGGGATGATGTGGTTTATTTATTAGGTCGAGTCTCGTAATAAAAGTGATGAAAACCTTTTAAATTATAGAAGATAGTAGATTTTATTCTCTACTTGACTCTTCTAATGGATTGCTTGTTCAGCTGCGAGTTAAACTTGATGTTTGTTATATTTTATCGGTTTCACCTTTGTTGAAGGCTAACGATAAATTATTACGCATTATCTTAGTCATAATATTTCTTCTTGGGCTAGTTGAGCTCACCCTTTCTTTCCTTTTGTTCTCTTTAGGAAATGAGAACATAACCGGGACTAGTCGGGGAACGGAGTGACGGTCCAGATGATAGCATTAGTAGTCCTCACTATTCTATTAAATAGTGTGACAATAAATGTAATAAGGACTCCATTGAGTTTGTATCTTTGCTCAGATGATAATATTCTTATTAAAACTCTTAGATTATATTTTGTCGTATTTTACATTTTGTTATATAATTAAGTTGTATTTGAATTTTGTACCATGTATTTGGCGACCCAAGATGGGTGATGTATACCTGTTTTGGGGGCGTCACATGCGAAGTCTATACCTTATTAGATACCAGTTCTACAAATTATTTTATCTCTCTTGCTTGCGCTCAACATTTAAATTTGACTCCAAAGAGATTGGACTTTGACTTATTAGTAGAAACCATCATTTCATGTGTTATCCAAGTCTTGGATGAGAGTCACAGTTTTGAATGATATTTCTATTGTTAATAAATTTCCTGGCGTATTCTTGAAGACTTAGCCTACCCCTAGAACGTGAAATCGAATTTTGTATTGACCCCAGTACAAAACCCCATTTCTAAAACCCTTAAATATTTCTTCAACTAAAACAAACATATTATGCGCCAAAGACGTTGGCTCGAGCTGTTGAAAGATTACGATAATACCATTCAATACCATCGTGGAAAAGTGAACGTGGTAGCTGACGCGTTGAGTAGAAGATCGTATGCATTTACAAGTGCGAATATACGAACCTACGTGAAGATAACGAATATATGATTAGAACCAACTTTAGTCGATAATGTTAAAGCTGCTAAAGCTACAGACCCAGAGTTGATGAATACGAAGAAGAAGGTTCAAAAGAGCGTTATTTTAAAAGCAAGAGTTACTAAAGAGAGGAAATCTCAACCCTCGATTTAATTGGCCCATTTAAAATACTCGATTGAGTAGAAACTGTGGCTTATAGACTCGTTTTAGCGCCAAGTATTTCACGTGTTCATAACGTTTTTAACGTATCGATGTTACGTAAATATGTGGATGACCTGAACCACATTATTAATTTAAGAACCGGACGAGATAGCGGATAATTTAACGTATGAAGATGTACTTGTTAAAATCATGAAATATATTTTACGCTCAAAGGTTATACCTCAAGAGTTAGAATCTGGCGAAGTGTCCTCATTTGTTCAGCATACCAGGTACGTACGTAAATTTCGAAGGCGAAATTTCATAAGGAAGGGAGATTGTAAAATCCCAAATTTTACGAATAAAGATTTAATTTTCTCAAAATATTTTTTCAAAATTATGGTGTGGATTTGAGATAATGTTATAGTTGTGGGTAATATTTATAAATTTTGAAATGTATGCAAGTTGTTGTATAATATTCGATTGGTCGGAGAATATTCTTTTTGTCGGGGAATATTCGTATGACAGTAAAATCATTGGTGGACCCCACAACGGAATTATTGTCGGATTGAGAAAACGACAAAAAATATTTTTATGAAAATAACTGCGAAAGTTTTACCGTTAAAAGCTGTTGAACTACTCGGTAGTAAAATACGAAGAATCGTGTGGTTGCATAGTAGCAATACGGTATTGATTATTGATGCTTACGTGAGAAGTCACTCGGTTTTGTTCAATTATTACTCTGATAATTATTGCATAGTATCTCACGTTATTTGATTCAATCATTATCGATATTTTATATATTATTAAATCAATAATTTAGATGATAGAGTTATTAATATTATTATTTGCAATATTGACAATGTTTAGAAGTTCTGTCACGGAGAGGTTTTGTCACGGAGAGGTTTGGTCACCTAATTGCGCGCCAATAGGGAGAAATCCTTATTGGAAAGCCCCCACTTTCCTGGGAACGAGTTGGTTGTTAATATTGTGAGTTATAATAATATTAATAAATATTGTTAAAAATATTGAGGTGATTTTTATTAGGTATTTGTTGTATTTTGGACCCCCCCATTTATTCATTTTCAAAATAATCAGTAAAAAAAATTTTAGTATTTTAGTGGGGCCCACGTGTGGGGGCCACATGTGGGGCCCACTTGTAACTTTGGAAATCTGATCATTTGGGGGGAGTCACGGGAAAGATTATATATATATATATATATATATATATATATATATAAATTTTGTTTTATTATTATTATAAATGTAATAAAATAGAATACTTTTTATAAAGTTTTGTTTTATTTGATTATAAATAGAATATATTTATTATGCATAGTATTTGCATAGTGCACTGCATAGTATTTGCATAGTAAAATCTTTTTATATAAAACAAAAAACTTTTTTATAAAGTTTTATTTTATTTGATTATAAATAGAATATATTATATATTATTATGCATAGTGCCTGCATAGTATTTGCATAGTAAAATCTTTTTATATAAAACAGAATACTTTTATAAAGTTAGTTTTTTTATTAGATTTTAAATAAAATATATATATATATTATAAATAGAATATATTATATTTTATTGCATAGTATCCTTTCCATTTCTCTATAAATAGGATGCTTAGTTAGAATTGAAAAACACATCAGAAGTTCAGAGAATTCTTCTTCTATAATCTTGAGCGTATTTATTTAGAGTTTAAGAAAGCTTTGAGCATAGTGCAAGTTTTCTTCAAGTATATCCCCACCCTACCCGTCAGAATACTCTTCTTTTTAAGGTAAGGGGTATTATTTCTTTAATATTCATGAAGAGAACTATTGTTATTCCATTCCTTATTATTACTGTTGGAATAACTTTGTATCATGTGAGACTCTAGTATACATGGTGAAATTCTTACATTATTACATTCTTTATTATTACATTGGAATAACTTTTATGCATGCGATCTATCACACATGCACTGGTGAATTACATTTGTTATTCCATTCTTTATTATTACATTTGGAACATCACATGCATGCGGATTACACATGACCTAGTTCCATTCTTTATTATTCTGTTGGAACATCCTTTTTGTGCGGATTACGCACAACCCAGTTCCATTCTTTATTATTACATTGGAATATCACATGCATCTTGATTACGATAACCTAGTTCCATTCTTCATTACTCTGTTGGAATAACCTGTTTATGTGGATTACTGCATGCATGGTGAATGATACTTTGTATTCATTCCTTATTAACTTGTGGAAATGATATGTCTACGTGGATTACCGCATAGCGGACGAAAATCCATTTGCAGTTTCATATATTCTATTATACTTAGTTAGTTAAAGTTTTGGCTTCTATACTCCATGAAATTAGTAGAATATCCTGGATATTAGCGCTTCATCCAGTATCTTTTCATGGAAATATTCTTCTGAGCATTCTTGAATTTTACTCCACAAAACAGTATCATGTTGACAATTTGGACGTTATTAAGTTCAGGATAAATTAACTTAAAAATCTTTAAAATTTATTCTTGAACTTGTTTTATTGAATTATCATCATCCTCATGATTATATTATGTTGAAAGTCATCTATGGCCTGTAGTGCATAGATGGACTTGGTATGATTATGACCAGGGATTATTCGGTATAATCATGACCGTAATGTTACAAATGATGTGGAAAAAGTCCTCATTGGCCCGTAGTGCATTGATGGACAGTTTTTGGTATGATTATGGCTATGAATTCTATTCGGACAAGGGTGCAAAGATGAATTATTTTATGGCATGATCAGAACCATTGATGAAAACACGATTATCTTTGGCCTGTAGTGTATGGATAATTCGTGGTCGTGATACTAAAGAATATCTTTGGCCTGTAGTGCAGGGATGATTTAATGATGTGGATTATTTATTAAAGTGAGTCTCGTGATAAAAGTGATGAAAAACCTTTTAAATCATAGAAGATAGTAGATTTTATGCTCTACTTGACTCTTCTAATGGATTGCTTATTCCATTGCATTGTTGATCTAAAACTTGTTGTCTATTATATTCTATCGGTTGTTATCTTTGTTGAAGGCTAAGGATAATTTATTTTATATTATCTTAGTCATAATATTTCTTCTTTGGGCTAGTTGAGCTCACCCTTTTCTTTCAATGTTCTCTCAGGAAATGAGAATATAGTTGGGACTAGTCGGGGAATGGATTGACCGGTCCGGATGGTTGCATTAGTAGTCCTCACTATTTCGTGAAATAGTGTGATAATAAATGTATTGAGGATGATTAACAACCCGATATTTTCTATATAAATAAATCTTAATTTTATATGATAATTTTTTTTATTTTTTTTTTTTTTAAGGATGAGGATTTGTACAAGATTATGTGTATATGTATTTATGTGGTAAATAAAATATATTTATTACATGAATATTTACAAGTAAATTTATTTTAGAATTATTGATTATTATAAAGTATATTCTTATAATAATTAATTTTAAGATAAATGTTTTTATTAATTATTTTCCATGAATATATAATCATATATTATTTAAATAATATATGAAGTGATTTTTAGAATAAATATAATAATTATTTTATTATATGAATTTTTGTACTGATTATTAAGTTAATTATTTTACCTTAATTATTAAGGTTAAATATGAAAGAATAATCGATATGGAATCCAAACCCTAATTTTGGATTATTGTCAAGGTATGAGAATAATAATATAATATTACTTATATTTTGATTTTTCAAGTTGCTATGAATATATACCAGATGTCCAGTATTGATAATGGTTGGTCAATTACTACGTGTATTTTGACCCAAACCCTAGTAATAATGTTAAACCCTAATTTGAGATCCAAATTAGAGTATGAGATTGTTTTATAAGTATGTAATATTATTTATGTCGTAGTATTAAATGTATTAATTAGGTAAACCCTAATTAAAATTTCGAAACCCTAATAATATTTAGAAAATCCTAATTTCCAATATTAGAAACCCTAATCCGGAAAACCTAAACTGGAGGTTTGATCTGTCAAGAGTTGTGTTACAGTGATTAATAACACGTGTGATAGACTTTAATTGCTAATTAAAATAAACGTAATTAGTAAATTAAAACCCTAAAACCTAGAACCCTAATTTAATTTCTAGAAACCCTAATTGTATTTCTAGAAACCGTAATGATCGATGTTTTTAAACCCTAATTGCTTTATTAGCAAAGTTCGTTATGATTAAGGGTAATAAACCCTAATGTTCATGTAATTACAAACTTAATTAATTAACAAATTTATTTTGCAAAATTTTAGAAACTAAAAGTTATTTAATTTTATTTATTTAATTTTTTATTTTTTTTGTGTGCAAACCCTAAATTAGAAATCCTAGATTTTTGTTTACCCAAATTGGCTCAAACCCCTAAACACTAAAAATGTCTAAAACCCTAAACCCTAAGGCACTTTTCTAGAAATTTAAGGAAATGACCAAATGCCCCTAAGTGCATTAAAGAGGCTAAATTGTAGGTTTTGACAAATTGGTGAAGTTGTTCACCAAATCAACCACTACCTTGACTCTAAGATGACAAAGAATCACCATTATATCATTTCATTCATGCATCCATACATTATATATATAGATTGAAGGAGAGAGAAAGTGGGTTGTTTACTAAAATTCCAACAAACACTCTACAATTTCTTAAGCCCCAAACCTCCGAAAATATCAAGCTTTATAGTCCCTTATTGAAGCCCATCACCAAATCCAACAACAAATCACTTGGAGAATCGATCTTGGACATTAAAGGTATAAAACTCAAGCTTTAATTTTCATCCAAAATTTTGTTGTTAGATGTTAGTTTTATTGTTGAATATGTTGTATTTAGTCTCTAGTGATGATCTGGGTTGGTATTACATAGATCCATAACTTCAAAATGCTCAAATCATTGATTTTAGAAAATCTAAAAATTTTGATAATCGTGGTTTTACAACAAATGTCGTTGGCCTGATTCTTACTCGATTATGATTTTTGTTGTTTAAGTATTGGATTTTGTAGTCTAGTATGTGATCTTTCATCCGGTACAAGAATCAAGGTCATATCTCGTTATAAATCAAAAGTTATTTGAGGTCAAAGTGAGTCGAAAACTTGATCTATGAGTTCGGGTAACCCGTAAAGCGGTTTTCGTAGTCCGACAATAGATTTGTGGGTTTTGATCTTGCTTCAGTAGTTGTTGTTTTGTTTGATTTGTTGAAGCTAGATTGTAGTCTAGTATATTAACTATGGAATCATGCTTTTATATCGTTAAAACATTTATATAATTGAAATTGGTGGTCGATCAAAGTAGTAGAGAGGCTCGATGTTCTCGGTTTTCGGAAAACCCGGAAAACCCATGAACATTGTATTCGCTGGTGGTTGAACCGACGTAATCGATCGATTTGTTGATGTTTTGTTTAGTTTATGTAATGAATATGTAGCCCTACATGTTGTTGTACATATTAAAGCTCTTAGGTCTCAAAAAGCAGTTAATATATTGCAAGTTCTTTCAAGCGATCGAAGGTGGTCGATCTGATTCGTTTCTTCAATTCGGGAAACCCGTAAATGAAGAACGACCTCTATTTGATAAGTTTGGGCGATTATATCCATTTGATGTTATGTGATTTGTCCATTTTGTTTTGTTGTATCTTGTAGTCTTGAACTTTGTCTACAAAATCTAGTTTTTGTAATTTAGAAACACAATACATCGAGATTTAATCATGGTCAAAGAAAGTGCACTCTCAGAATCTGGTGATGAAGATCGGGTTTACATGAAGATCATGAAGAACACCTATAGCGACAGTTACGTCGCTATAGTGGTCTTTAATGACAGCAAAAATAATTTATTTTCGAAATTAATTAATAATTATAGAAAATTAGTTTTAAATTATTAAAAATACAAAATAAATTATTAAAAATTATTTTAATATCTAAAAATTATATTTTAATTATTTTAAATATATTTCATAAATATTTAATATTTTTGAATATTAAAAGTAATTAATTTATTTAATGATAATATTAAATAAATTATTTAAAATGATTTTAATTCATGAAAAATCATTTAAAATTATATTATGATATAAGAAAATATTTTAAGTTATTTTTAATAACTTTTAATATTATTTGATAATTTTCATTAATAAATTAATATTAATGATAATTAAGTTATTTATTAAATGAATTAATAAATGAATTAAAAATGATTTTATTATATTAAAAATCATTTTAAATAATAAGAAGGTATTTAAAAATATTTTAAGTTATAAAATATAACTTTTGATATTTAAAGGTAAATTTCATTAATTAATTATGATTAATGATAATAAAGTTATTTAATAATTATATTAAATAATTTAGTTTAAAAATGATTTTATTATTATAATAATCATTTTAATTAAAAATAAAGTGTTTAAAGATATTTTAAGTTATAAAATATAACTTTTAATATTTAAAGGATAATTTCTTTAATAATTTAATATTAATGATTATTAAATTATTATTAATGATATTAAATTTATTTAATAATTATATTAAATAAATAGTTTAAAAATGGTTTTATTTATTTAAAAATCATTTAAAAAGGATATTAATGATTTAAAAATATTTTAAGTTATAATTATTGACTTTTTAATATTTGATAAATAGTTCATTAATATTTAAATATTAATGGTAATTATTTAATAATGATTTTAAATATTTTAAAAATCATTTAAGGGTATTATAAATACTTTAAAAATATTTTGAGTTATTATACATAACTTTAATATTTTGACAATGGTTTCATTAATAGTTTAATACTAATTAAACTATTAATGATAATAGAATTATTTAATATTTAAATCATTTAATAATGATTCTGATATTTCAAAAAATTATGATAAATGATAATAATTATTTAAAAATTATTATAAGGCCATGAAAAATAGTGTGACTAATGTTTAAGTTATCCAAATGGATATTGAACTACGGTTTAGAGTCGTAGACTCGATAATTACTGAAAAAAAGATGCTTATTGATCGACATGTTTCAGAAATTGACCTGGACTTAGATAATTTAATTGGATAAATGTTTATTTGTGATTCAATGGTTGTTAAGGTTGTATGACAATGTGATTAGGAAGGTGTTGATGTTTGATTATGAGTCAACGATTGTTAAACATGTGTGATGATGTGAATAGGAATGTGTCAATCGCAATAGGCAAGTGTTATATGTACGTTATGTTATACTAATCAAGAAATGATCTCGATTAATGTTAGGTGATTTCATAAAAGATAAAACTAAGTTGAAAAGTGTAAGCAGCCAGCATCAGGCAAGTATCCTAACTTTGCATTTTCTTTATGCAATGGACAAGTGTAAGAATGTTTTTGAAGAATTATTGTTATTATTGTACAGATTGTTAAGCTTATATTATATATGCCCATTGATTATCAACATGCTAGTATATGATAATTCGGATAAATATATTCTGTTCGTTAATTTCTATAAATGATTATACAAGTGTCCCCACTTGGACAATCATTGTTTTTCATCGCATGTTGATACACCTTTGATATACATATATGTTGAATTATATAAGACCTTTGTTATGAAAACCCGACAGATATGAACATCCCGAAAATGGGAAAATTTTATGCGCCCAAGGCGGACAGAGCGAACGATAACATCGTTCATGTAAATGTAGTATTGATCAATACAGGGTACAACAGGGCTGATCACCCTCCGTGCCCGTAAGTCATGACGGTTATATGATGAATTTCTGCTTAAACCTTTTGAAAATGAAAAACAATGTTCATGGTATGTCACGTAAACCCATATACAAATAATACGTAGTTTCAAAAGTTTGAAAGAGGGTTGTTATGAATTATTATTGGTACAGATTACTTCACAACTACTGACTAGTTGTAGAAGATATTATTAAGAAAACATTTAAATTCTTTCAGCCTATATATATATATATATAATACTTGCTGGGCACTCAAATGCTCATCCTTGCTTAATTTAAATGTTTTCAGCTAAGTGTGAAGGACCAGAAAGTTCAGGCCGAGACAAAGGAAAAGGAAAGCTAACCAAATAAGAATTGTGGCAGATTTGTAATAGTTTTATAAGATTATGAAGACTATTATGATAGATATATATATATATATATATATATATATATATATATATATTATGACATGTAATGAATGTTTAAAGGTTACGTACTTGGGAGAAAGACTCTGATGTATATGTAAACTTAAGTTAAGTTTTATATTATTGTTATTATTATTAGTATTATTCCGCTCATAGAAATGGTATCGTGAAGTACCGAGTTCGGGTTTCAAGTATCCGGATTTGGGGACCTCACAGAATGGTATCAGAGCTATAGGTTAGAAACCTTAGGTGGGATAGACCTTAGGCTATAACCTTAGAACAGAGGGAAACATTGAAAATATAAATAACTCATATAGAGTTTAAAAAGAGATGAATTGAATAAATTCATCGTCAAACAAAATAAAAGATAATTCATACAAAACTATTATTTGACTATGTGTATATATATAATATATGCTAATCAGGATAATTGCTGTGTGTAGATGTCAGGTGAAAAAGGATTAGGATATTCACGGATTGTAAAGAAGGAGCTAATATCGAAGCCAATAGCGGAAATAGAAGCTCACAATGAAACAAATTTCGGATGAGGTGGTTATCATAGAAAACATATTACCAGATCCTAAATAGTGGATTTACAGATAGTGATTCGCACCCTAAAGTCGAAGTTGATCAAGCATCAATGGAGATGCAAGAATTGAGGAACAAGATATCTTTCTAGAAGGGTTGTGGAAGATGAAAAAAACCGCTTAATAGGCAATTGCGTCAAGCGTTAATAGAAACAATGGAAGAGCAGGATAAGCTTAAACTCAAAATCAATCGGGATGGGAGCCTCAAGCAACACTTCGTGTGCAAATTCAGAGATAAGGAAAAGGAAGGTAGAAGACCATGATTTAGGAAACCGGGGAAGAAGAAATGGAAAAGAATATGTTATCTTTGTGGATATGAAGGGCATACCACTCAGATTGTCCCGATTATAAACGGGGGGAGCATGTTTTGTTTGTGGAAAAGAAGATCATCAAAGTGAAAAAGTCGCCCAAGGAAGAAGGCGTAGTGAATAGGTAGTATAGGTTAGGTTGTGTAGCATGTTTAATATAATATGTGTGTTTAGTATGTCTGTGTAATGCATTATTATAAAACTTTTGTACAAGTAGTGAAGTAAATCCCGACTTTTGTAGTCACAATGGGATGACTGATGTTTAAAGCACTATGTGCTGTGATATGTAAAATATTTTGAAAGCAATGAATGAATATGAATCAAAGTTTGAGTTATGAGACAAGTTTAATAAGTTTAAACTTATATGATAAGGTTTAGAATGTAAGTTAATTTATGGTTTTTATTTAACCAGATAATGCCGCCAAGACGTCAAACTCGAAATCAGAGGGCAGAAGAGTCTGTCAACAACGTTGAAGGACAACAACAAGCGGACCCAATGCAGCAGTTCGCGAATATGGTAGCTCAGGCCATGCAACAAGGGAACCAGCCGGATAATTATTTGGCGAATTTTAAAGACTTTAAGGCTGTAGGACCGCCGGAATTCAAAGGTACAACTGACCCTGTAGAAGCCCAAACTTGGGTTAAGGAAATTGAGAAGGCGTTTGTAATAGCTAGGGTGGTATGAGGGGCAAAGACCTCTTTTGCCACCTACATGATGAAGGGTGAGGCAAATTTCTGGTGGGAAGCGAATCGTGTGAGGTGAGAGAGTGTGGTAGCATGGGATAGATTTAAGACGTTATTTTTCGAGAATTATTTTTTCATTTAGTACGCAGCTAGAATGGAGGTAAAATTTTTGGAGTTCAAGCAAGGGATATGTCGGTATATGAATATGCCATGAAATTTAATGAGTTAGTTAGGTTTGCTCCGCATCAAGTCGACACGGAGGCTAGGAAGGCGAGGAGATTTGAGCCGGGATTAAAACCTGGCTCTATAATAAGGTGGCGTGTTGCAGATCCCAACATTTGCAAAGACTCATGGAGAAGGCTATAATTGCGAGAGAGAGGGAAGTGAGGCTATGAGCCTCTACAACAAGGAAAAGAAAAACAAGGGCAAGGTCGAGGGAGCTGAGAAGGTGAGAATTAATAGTGGAAGCAGGAGTGCTGATGGAAAAAGAAAGGGAAACTACTTTGGAAACGTGCAGGTGAAGCAAGAAGGAGTTAAGAAGCCAGCGATTCAGTGCAAAACGTGTGGAAAGAACCACTCCGGAGAATGTTTGAAAGGGAAATTTGTGTGTTATAATAAGTGCAGGCAGAGGGTCACATCTCTCCCAACTGCCCCAATCCTAGAATGAACAGTGGTTGTTTTATTTGTGGATCATTGGAGCACAGGGAAGGATTGTCCAAACAGGAGGGTAGAGGCAGGTAGTGTGAATATTGGTAAGAATAGTGGAACATTAGCAATCGCAGGACCGACATCATCGAACAAACCAACAAAGTCAACATCAAGGGTCTTCAACATGACGGTTCAAGACACGGTGGCAAAAGCTGGCAATGCAGTTCCAGGTAATATTCGAATAACTTTTATTCATGTAATTAGAATTTTTCTATTTATAGTAAATTATTTTATAAAGAAATTTTGAGGAGAAATTTGAGTTCTTTTAGAAATCAAATTTCCGCTTAATCGTAAAGACAAGCTTAATGTGATTAATTAAAGATCTGTTCGATTAAAGTTAATCGAGATCTATTTATGAAGATCGTGTATGCTATGAACCCGAGCTTATGTGTAGGTTTTAAGTGGTGATTCCGGGACGGAATCCTTATAAAGGAGGGTGAATGTGACAACCCGATATTTTCTATATAAATAAATCTTAAATTTTTGTATAAATTAATTTTTTTTTTTTAAGGATGAGGATTTGTACAAGATTATGTGTATATGTATTTATGTGGTAAATAAAATATATTTATTACATGAATATTTACAAGTAAATTTATTTTAGAATTATTGATTATTATAAAGTATATTCTTATAATAATTAATTTTAAGATAGAAATGTTTTTATTAATTATTTTCCATGAATATATAATCATATATTATTTAAATAATATATGAAGTGATTTTTAGAATAAATATAATAATTATTTTATTATATGAATTTTTGTACAGATTATTAAGTTAATTATTTTACCTTAATTATTAAGGTTAAATATGAAAGAATAATCAGATATGGAATCCAAACCCTAATTTTGGATTATTGTCAAGGTATGAGAATAATAATATAATATTACTTATATTTTGATTTTTCAGTGCTATGAATATGTACAGTATGTCCGTATTGATAATGGTTGGTCAATTACGGTGTATTTTGACCAAACCCTAGTAATAATGTTAAACCCTAATTTGAGATCCAAATTAGAGTATGAGATTGTTTTATAAGTATGTAATATTAATTATGTCGTGTATTAAATGTATTAATTAGGTAAACCCTAATTAAAATTCTGGAAACCCTAATATTTAGAAAATCCTAATTTCCAATATTAGAAACCCTAATCCGGAAAACCTAAAATGGAGGTTTGATCTGTCAAGAGTTGTGTTACAGTGATTAATAACACGTGTGATGGACTTTAATTGCTAATTAAAATAAACGTAATTAGTAAATTCAAAACCTAAAACCTAGAACCCTAATTTAATTTCTAGAAACCCTAATTGTATTTCTAGAAACCGTAATGATCGATGTTTTAAACCCTAATTGCTTTATTAGCAAAGTTCGTTATGATTAAGGGTAATAAACCCTAATGTTCATGTAATTACAAACTTAAATTAATTAACAAATTTATTTTGCAAAATTTTAGAAACTAAAAGTTATTTAATTTTATTTATTTATTTTTTTGTGTGCAAACCCTAAATTAGAAATCCTAGATTTTTGTTTACCCAAATTGGCTCAAACCCTAAACACTAAAATGTCTAAACCCTAAACCCTAAGGCACTTTTCTAGAAATTTAAGGAAATGACCATTTTGACCAAAATTTTTTTAGCATTAAAGAGGCTAGCTTGTAGGTTTTGACAAATTGGTGAAGTTGTTCACCAAATCAACCACTACCTTGACTCAAAGATGACAAAGAATAACCATTATATCATTTCATTCATGTATCCAACACATTATATATATAGATTGAAGGAGAGAGAAAGTGGGTTGTTTACTAAAATTTGCACAAACACTCTACAATTCTCTTAAGCCCCAAACCTCCGAAAATATCAAGCTTTATAGTCCCTTATTGAAGCATCCCACGAAATCCAACAACAAATCACTAGCCAGAGCAAAAATCGGATCTTGGACATTAAAGGTATGAAACTCAAGCTTTAATTTACATCCAAAATTTCGATTGTTAGATGTTAAATTTTATTGTTAGAATATGTTGTATTTAGTCTCTAGTGATGATGGGTTGGTATTACATAGATCCATAACTTCAAAATGCTCAAATCATTGATTTTAGAAAATCTAGAAATTTTGATAGCGTGGTCCGATTAAATGAATGTCTTATGGCCGTGATTCTTACTCAGTTATGATTTTTGTTGTTTAAGTATTGGATTTTGTAGTCTAGTATGTGATCTTTCATCTGGTACAAGAATCAAGGTCATATCTGTTATAAATCAAAAGTTATTTGAGGTCAAAGTGAGTTGACCGAACTTGACCGGCTGAGTTCTGGGTAACCCAAAAACGGTTTTCAGAGTCTGACAATAGATTTGTGGCTTCGGATCTTGCTTGTAGTTGTTGTTTTGTTTGATTTGTTGAAGCTAGATTGTAGTCTAGTATATTAACTATGGAATCATGCTTTTATATCGTTAAAACATTTCATATACTGAAATTGGTGGCTGGTCAAAGTAGTAGAGAGGCTCATGTTCTCGGTTTTCTGGAAAACCCAGAAAACCCATGAACACAGATTCTGTCAGTGGTTGACCGA
Source organism: Panax ginseng (assembly GCA_020205605.1). Taxonomy (NCBI): domain Eukaryota; kingdom Viridiplantae; phylum Streptophyta; class Magnoliopsida; order Apiales; family Araliaceae; genus Panax; species Panax ginseng. Next base: position 53,737,675 of record CM035140.1, read on the forward strand.
CGTGTAACTGATCGATTTGTTGATGTTTTGTTTAGTTTATGTAATGAATATGTAGCCCTACATGTTCTCTACATATTAAAGCTCTTAGGTCTCAAAAACAGTTAATATATTGCAAGTTGCTGGCGATCAAAGGTGGTCAGTCGGTTTGTTCTTCAATTCTGGGAAACCCAGAAATGAAGAACAACCTCTGACTTGATAAGTTTTTGGGCGATTATATACATTTGATGTTATGTGATTTGTCCATTTTGCTTGTTGTATCTTGTAGTCTTGAAAGATCTACAAAATCTAGTTTTGTAATTTAGAAACACAATACAATCGAGATTTAATCATGGTCAAAGTAAAGTAGCACTTTCGATGAATCGGTGATGAAGATCTCGGGTTTACATGAAGATCATGAAGAACACCTATAATGAGTAAAGTGTCATCGCTATAGGTGGTCTTTAATGACGTAAAAAAATTTATTTTAGGAAATTAATTAATAATTATAAAAATTAGTTTTAAATTATTAAAAATACAAAATAAATTATTAAAAATTATTTTAATATCCAAAAATTATATTTTAATTATTTTAAATATATTTCATAAATATTTAATATTTTTGAATATTAAAAGTAATTAATTTATTTAATGATAATATTAAATAAATTATTTAAAAATGATTTTAATTCATGAAAAATCATTTAAAATTATATTATGATATAAGAAAATATTTTAAGTTATTTTTAATAACTTTTAATATTATTTGATAATTTTCATTAATAAATTAATATTAATGATAATTAAGTTATTTATTAAATGAATTAAATAAATGAATTAAAAATGATTTTATTATATTAAAAATCATTTTAAATAATAAGAAGGTATTTAAAAATATTTTAAGTTATAAAATATAACTTTTGATATTTAAAGGTAAATTTCATTAATTAATTATGATTAATGATAATAAAGTTATTTAATAATTATATTAAATAATTTAGTTTAAAAATGATTTTATTATTATAATAATCATTTTAATTAAAAATAAAGTGTTTAAAGATATTTTAAGTTATAAAATATAACTTTTAATATTTAAAGGATAATTTCTTTAATAATTTAATATTAATGATTATTAAATTATTATAAATGATATTAAATTTATTTAATAATTATATTAAATAAATAGTTTTAAAATAGTTTTATTTATTTAAAATCATTTAAAAAGGATATTAATGATTTAAAAATATTTTAAGTTATAATTATTGACTTTTAATATTTGGATAAATAGTTCATTAATATTTAAATATTAATGGTAATTATTTAATAATGATTTTAAATATTTTAAAAATCATTTAAGGGTATTATAAATACTTTAAAAATATTTTGAGTTATTATACATAACTTTAATATTTTGACAATGGTTTCATTAATAGTTTAATACTAATTAAATATTAATGATAATAGAATTATTTAATATTTAAATCATTTAATAATGATTCTCGATATTTCAAAAATTATGATAAATGATAATAATTATTTAAAAATTATTATAAGGCCATGAAAAATAGTGTGACTAATGTTTAAGTTATCTAAATGGATATTGAACTACGGTTTAGAGTCTTAGACTCGATAATTATTCGAAAAAGTCATTTCGGTGAACCGGATATGTTTCGTAAATTGATCCGGACTTAGATAATTTAATAGATAAATGTTTATTTGTGATTCAATGGTTGTTAAGGTTGTATGACAATGTGATTAGGAAGGTGTTGATGTTTGATTATGAGTCAACGATTGTTAAACATGTGTGATGATGTGAATAGGAATGTCAATCGCGCGCAATAAAGTGTTATATATTACGTTATGTTATACTAATCAAGAAATGATCCGATTAATGTTAGGTGATTTCATAAAAGATAAAACTAAGTTACAAAGTATAAGCGCAAGATCGTGCAAGTATCCTAACTTTGCATTTTCTTTATGCAATGGACAAGTGTAAGAATGTTTTGAAGAATTATTATTATTATTGTATGCATTGTTGCTTATATTATATATGCCCATTGATTATCAACATGCTAGTATATGATAATTCGGATAAATATATTCTGTTCGTTAATTTCTATAAATGATTATACAAGTGTCCCCACTTGGACAATCATTATTTTTTATCGCATGTTGATACACCTTTGATATTAATATATGTTGAATTATATAAGACCTTTGTTATGAAAACCCGACAGATATGAACATCCCGAAAATGGGAAAATTTTATGCGCCCAAGGCGGACAGAGCGAACGATAACATCGTTCATGTAAATGTAGTATTGATCAATACAGGGTACAACAGGGCCGATCACCCTCCGTGCCCGTAAGTCATGACGGTTTACAGATGAATTTCTGTTTAAACCTTTTTGAAAATGAAAAACAATGTTCATGGTATGTCACAGAAACCCCATATACAGTCAATACGTAGTTTCAAAAGTTTGAAAGAGGGTTGTTATGAATTATTATTGGTACAGATTACTTCACAACTACTGACTAGTTGTAGAAGATATTATAAAGAAAACATTTAAATTCTTTCACAATATATATATATATATATATATATATATAATACTTGCTGGGCACTCAAATGCTCATCCTTGCTTAATTTAAATGTTTTCACTAAGTGTGAAGGACCCAAAAGTTCCAGGCCGAGACAAAGGAAAAGGAAAGCTAACCAAATAAGAATTGTAAAGATTTGTAATAGTTTTATAGATTATGAAGACTATATATATATATATATATATATATATATATATATATATATTATGACATGTAATGAATGTTTAAAGGTTACGACTTGGGAGAAAGACTCGATGTATATGTAAACTTAAGTTAAGTTTTATATTATTGTTATTATTATTAGTATTATTCCGCTCATAGAAATGGTATCGTGAAGTACCGAGTTCGGGTTTCAAGTATCCGGATTGGGGACCTTACGAGTCGCCAAATACATAAGATACGAAATAACTACAACTTTATTAATACATTTGTCGGTGCAAAATACGATAACATATATATATCTTGTGAGTTTAAATACAGATATTGCCATCTAGACAATATCCACACGCAAATAAATCCCCATCATAATTATTGATACATTATTTTACAAAAATGGTGAGGACTACTAAACAACTCTTTCTAGAACCTTCATTCCATACCCCGACTAGTACTCGTTACATTCTCGCCTCCTGAGAAGAAAAATGGAACAAAAAGGAAAAGGGTGAGCTCAACTAGCCCAGTAAAGAATATTATGACTAAGATAATATACAACAAATTATCGTTAATCTTCAACAGGGAAAAATCTAATAGAATACAATAGACAACCATTTTAAATCAACAATGCGCAATGAAACAACAATTCATTAGAAGAGTTAAGTAGAGAATGCAAACTACTATCTTCTATATATGAATTTAAAAGTTCATCGTCGATATTTTATCCCCTGTAACATCAATTAATATATATACGGAATCAAATATTCATCTTTGCTTTCTGAGACCAAAGATATTCATCATTGGTCATGTTCATCTAAACACTGTTCATCTTTGCACTCACGGCCAAAGATATTAATCGATCAGTCATGTTCATCTCAACACTGTTCATCTTTGCACTCACGGGCCAAAGATATTCATCAAGAAATCATTCATCTTTGCACTACAGGCCAAAGATATTCAGTAATATCATCATTTAGGACTGAGGATGATGAAAAATATTTTAAAGGAAACGAATCCAGTGAAACAAAAGAACAAATATTAAGGATTCGTATTTTAAACAATCCAAGTTCAAAAATACTTCATAAGTAATCAGTGGAGTAAAATTCAAGAATGAAGATCAAAACATAGATCCAATCAAAGATAGGAATCATAACAGACAATCTTGGACACAGAAAAGAAAATTTAATTTTTTCTATGAATAGTGTCGTGATTAAGTGAATAGTTAAAAGATATCGTGAATAGTGCCGTATACGTGAATAGTAACTCCGATACTAAAAGATAGAAATTTCACAAAAAAAATCATCATGCTTCGTGAATAGTACTCGTGAATAGTAACTCATGAATAGTAACTCATGAATAGTAACTCATGAATAGTAACCCCGACATGAAAAGGTTCCAAATTTGATAAAAAGTTCCAACCAATATTTTGGCATAATGATATTGAAGAAATAATATCATTTGAGAAGAAAATAACATCCCTTACCTCGAAAAGACAACACTTCTAGTTGAAACAGGATATAGGCTATGACTTGAACTTGCATCGTAGATATAGCAATACTCAAAGTATACTCAAAATACTCACAAGAATACGCTCGATATATATAGAGAGAAAACTTGATTTACGGTGTGATTTTCAATTCTAATCTAAGCACCTATTTATAGGAAAATGCTTAGAACACCAAAGAAAGAAAATTTAATAAATTAATATTATTTATTTTCCACATCTTCCTACGCATCCATGAATCTGAACTCAGCCACTTGACATGTGTTAAAGATGCCCACCAAATACAAAAAATGTTTTTCTTATTTAAATTATTTTAAACTTCCAAAAATCAATTATTTCGGAGCTTCGGAACTTCAATAATTCATAATAAATAGCCATTTTATCAGAAAATTCGAATCTCGCGAATTTTTATAGGAAATTCAATTCTCTACAACTTTACAGAAGAAAGTTTTTCCAAATTTCAAACAAAAATTGACCGAAATCCATAAGCAGACGATTTTACAAATTTATAATCAAATTTTGATTCAATAATTGTGTCCACCAACACACAAAATATGTGTTAAACATTTAATGCCACAAAATACTCTTCCTCCTCATATACTCATATATCCCACATTCATTATAAAATATCTTTGTTAATATATTATTAAAATAATATATTTAAATGAATTATTTTATCGGAAAAAGATAAATATTAATTTTCAACAATTGTCACATTAAAAAATTTTCCATCTATATCCACATAAAATCAATATTTTCCTCATCATATAAATCAATAATTAATTATTCACAAATAATATTACTGAGAATCACAATATTGACAACCGAAGCGGGTTCGGAAAGAGGGGCTTTCAATAAGAATTTCTCCTCATGGTAGCAAGTAATTAGGTGACCAAACCTCTCTTTAGATAGAACTTTCTAGACATTGCCAATAATGTTATCTAATAATATTATTAGGATAATATGAATTATTACTTCGATAATAAAAAAATCGTGTAATGACAATTATTGAAACAATGACAATATAAAATATCAACGCAGACAATTATTAAATCAATAAAATAAAATCTTTGAGCAATAATTATTGTAACCATTATTGAGTAGTGACTGACTTACATAAGAATCAATAATTGGTGAAATACCGTGTCTTCTTGTGTTTTAACCATAGAGTATTTTAACGAAGATTAACTGAATAACAACTTCTGTTAGTTATTTTTAAACAACTTATATTTGTCATTTCTTTCATCCAATCGCTTTCGTTATGGGGCCCACACATGGTCTGCTTGTGAGTCGCATGCGAATATTCCCGACGATCTGAATATTCCACGACCAAACGAATATTCTCCGACAATAATGAATATTTTATAACCACTTGCTTATTCGAAATATTTGCGTATTTTACCCATAACTATCCACATTAATCAAATCAACCCTTATTATTTCAAAATAATAAATAGAGGAAAATAAATTTTATTTATTAATAATTTGGGGTCTTATATATAATATATTTATAATATTTCAAAGTATTTTTAATACCTTAAAATCACCTTTATATGATTTTTAAATAATTAAATTCATTATCCGATAATTGTTTTTAATATTAAAATATTAATATTTTCATGACAAAATATCAAAAGTTATATTTTATAACTTCAAATATTTTATAACACTTAAATCATTTTTATATGATTTATAAAGTATTAATTTATTTTTCCATAATTTATTTAATATAGTTATTAAATAAACTAATTACCATTAATATTGATTAATTAATGAAATTCATCAAAATATTAAAAGTCACTAAAAATAACTTAAAATATTTTATTATACCATAATATTATTTTTATTATTTTTCATGTATTAAAATCATTTTTAAATAATTTATTTAATATAGTAATTAAATAAATTAAATACCATTTATATTCCAAAAAATTAAATATTTATGAAATATACTCAAAATAATTAAAAAAACTATTTTCTGGACTTTAAAATAATTTTTTGAGAATTTATTATGTATTTTAATAATTAAAATAATTTTTTTTCTATTTTAAATAATTTCTAGAAAATCGTAAATTAAAATAATAGAAACTGTCAGCTAAAGGCCCTATAAATGATGCAATCGTCGCTATAGGTGTTCTTTAGCTGTTCTTGAGCCTGCCTAAATCTTCATAGGCAGTTATAAGGTACAACGTTTGACTAGCATTTGATTCCGGATTATAAGGTTTCTGGGCTAACTAATGTTTATAGATCATAGTACTAATGTCATATTACATGTTCCAACAACTAAATAGGTCATACAACATCACATTTGGAAGTTCTGTGCCTTCAAAATATTTGACAACACTGTTCTTCATTTTCTGGGTTTTCCAGAAAATGAACAGTCGAGGTATTAGTTTCCAATATTGTATCCTGTAACTTTCTTGGGTGAAATAGTGGTTCAATACTGTAGAGAACATGTTAAGGTACATATATGAATCACAAAATCAGTTCAAAATCCTCACCAAAAGAAAATCTGAGTCGGTCAAAGTAGGACAAAAAAACTGGCGTTGAACATTTCTGGGTTTTCAAGAAATGTTCTTCGGCAGATGGTCAACCCCTTGTTTGACCGGCTATAACCTCATTTGTGTTATGGACCTTGGTGATCTAAAGGTTTTAACATGTAGTCCTCATGTCAGGCTACAACTACAAAACAACAACATGACATACAACATAACAGAAAAGCAAGATCAATGCCTGCAATATCACTGTCAGACTTTCTGGGTTTCTGGGTTTGCCCAGATTCCAGAAGTCGTTCTCGGTCAATGCACTTTAACCGATCATATCTTGCAATATATACATGATTTGAGCTTGATTCAAGTCTCAGATCCAAGTCCTAACAACAGAGAACAAATATACAACATAAAACACAACAAACTAGAAACATAGAAGGATCTACAGCGTCTGACATTTGCTTATCAGACAACACATGAAGGTTCAAGAACAGTTACTAAAAACTTGATTTTTTGTACACCTACATGTTATGGATCCATGATCCAACAACCCAGATCACTAAGTGACACCATCTAACACACATTTAACCAACAAACAACAACATTAACACAAGATCACAAGATTTTCGAAATTTAGGGTTCTTATACCTAGCTTGGATTTTGATTTCTGATCTTTGATCTTGTTCTTGATTTGCTATTAACTGACCAAGGCTTTGTTTCTCACCCTCTCTCACGCTAAGTTCCCGAATTTTAGAGAGAGAAGTGTTTGGAGAAAATGAAAATGCAAGTAGCCCATTTTCTCTCTCTTTAATCTTATATGTAATAATGTAATGTATGTTGGCTGATAAATTTCGACTGGTAGCTTGTTGTTTGAGTCACATGGAGTTGTTGGGGTGGTTGAATAACTCAATTATTGCATGATTTATAAGCTAAACCCAATAATGCAACAAAGGGCAATATGGTCTTTTTGGTTTTAATTTTAATGGCAATTTTGTCAATTAGCCAAATCCTTAGGGTTTAGGGTTTGGTTAGGGTTTAGGGTTTAAAAAATTTAGGGTTTAGGGTTTGAAACCCTTAGGGTTTACAAATTTAATTTTCTAAAATTTCTAATTTAGGTTTTCAAAAATAGAAAATTAATATTTCTAAATTATAATTAGAATTTTCTAATTATATTAAAATTTCTTAATCATAATTTAAATCTTGCTAATTAGGATTAGTATTTCCTAATTAAAATCGCTAATTTAGCAATTAGGGTCAAAATCACGGATTAAGGTTTAAAACCCAAAAAAATAGAGTTTCTAATAGAAAAATAATTTTCCTAAATTAGAAATTAGATTTCGTTATTAGATTAGGGTTTTCTAATTACTTAACTTGAAAATTAGAATTAATATATCCTAATTAACATTAAAAGTATTAAATTAACACTTAGGTTTTTTTTCCTATTTACAAATTAGGGTTTCAAATTTGGAATTAGGGTTTTGTAACCAATTTGTTAAGATTAACCCTAATTAATCCTATAATTATTTACACTTACGCCATTAAGGTCCCGATTTAGGGTTTCATGCACCGAATTAGGGTTTCGGATTCCCAAAACTGAAATTAGGGTTTCCAGAACCGGTTTCTAGGGTTTCTTATTAATCTCTAGGATGTTCTAACCGAACGTTAAAGTTCTTAATATATAATTAGGGTTTGTTACAGACATCGTTTATCTGGTCAACCCTTGACCTTTAACCACATACTGTACACATATACACAGAACATATTCATTTATTCCTTAATCTTGAATAATTCACCTAAATCCTTCACAGAATTTTGAAATCCTCAAAATTCCTTCTTAAAAATATCAAACGCATACACTAATTTTCTGTCTAGGTTCTAATTTTGAACCTTAAATAAATTAATAAAATTTTAAAAATATTCAAAATTCTCGGGTTGTCACAGCTCATGTTGTATATTTAAGTTTGTATTTGTATTCTGTACCATGTATTTGGCGACTTAGAATAGGTGATGTATACCTATTTTGGGGGCGTCACAAATTCCCACAAAAAGAACCCTAATTCGTGGCTTCCTGATTTCAAATTGAGTGTATGTAATGAACTTGGGTTGTGAGGGTATGTATATATAGGTGGTGTGGTGGAAAAGAATAGGAGTAATTGATGAGGGTAATGGGTTTGTGTGTAGTATTGGGGTGAGATGATGGAGTTATACTGGCTAAATCGTGGGTAAGGATGTTTATAATGGGTAGAAGTTGAAGTTGTAATGGAGGAGGAAAGAGAAGTAGTGAGGAAGTAGTGTGTAATTGGGAAGAAGAAGACGTGGGTGTGTGTAACTGTCGAATCTGTCTGTTGGGTTTCAGGACCCCCGCCCCGGCGAGGGGTATTAGGCATTTTAAGCCCGCCCCGGTGGGCATGCACTCTGTTAACTGACTATTGTTCTCGTCTTTGTTTCATGCTTTTCCACATAATGAATCTTTAAACATCCTGCAAGCCATGAAGCATATACATGAGTATAATGTGGATCAATATGAGCATGATTGAGAGATTTTCAAGAATCATAGAACGAAATAAATACCTAATGAAATTAGTATTTCCTAACTATTATTCTAAGCTATAATATAAATAGTACGAATAATTAAAAAAAACAATTGCGTTGTCTCCCAATTAGCGTTTGATTTTAAGTCGTTCAGCCTGACTACTCCCTGTTTATGGTGCGTCGGTCAAAGTGATTGCGATGACGTCCCAATTGGACTCGCCACCCCAATAGTGTTTCAACCGTTGATCGTTGACCTTGAACGTTTCCAATAGATTTCAACTGTAGAGTTCAACAGCGCCATGTGAGAAAACAGTTTTGATAGTAATGGTCCCGACCACCTTGACTTAAGCTTGCCTGGGAACAACCTCAATCATGAGTTGAACAGCAGTACTGATTGCCCCGGCTCGAACATTCGGTGCATGATCTTCTTGTCGTGCCATTTCTTGACTTTTTCCATGTATAATTTAGCGTTCTCGTATACATGAAGTCGGAATTCATCGAGCTCATTTAGTTGGAGTAGCCTCTTTTCACCCACAGCTGCTTGATCAAAGTTCAGTTTCTGAATGGCCTAGTAGGCCTTGTGTTGTAGCTCCACAGGAAGGTGACACGCTTTCCCGATAAGGTTGGACTGATCGATTATAGCTTCCCACGTACTAAGCTGATTCGGCATTAATGGAACATTGATTTGTAGCATGACCCCCAGCACACAACTCACAAACCATTGCTACTTGTGGTGCTGATGGTGGACCCCATGTTTCAATCTTTTTAGTTAATGCGGAAACCTGTGATGTCAACGTTGTTACTGCATCCAATTCAAACTTTCCTGGTGTTTTCGGAGGATTAGATCTAGTAATTGGCCACTGATAATTATTGTTGGACATCGTCTCTAACAGTTGATAAGCCTTATCAAAATTCTTAGCCATGATTGCTCCTCCTGCTGCTGCATCAATACTGGCTCTTGTGGATGCGTGCAAACCATCACAAAATATCCCAACCTGCATCCACTATGGAATTCCGTGATGTGGACATTTACGGAGCATATCCTTAAATCTTTCCCAGGCTTCATATAATGTTTCGGAGTCAAACTGTGCAAAAGTGTGAATATCGTTCCGTAGTTTTGCTGACTTTGCTGGTGGGAAAAACTTAGCTAGGAATTTTTGAGCTAATGTGACGCCCTCAAAATAGGTATACATCACCTATTCTGAGTCGCCAAATACATGGTACAGAATACAAATACAACCTTAAATATACAACATGAGCTGTGAGTTTTAATACAAATATTATCTTCTAGACAGTATTCAAACTCAAAATAAGTCATCAATACATTTATTATCACACTATTTCATAGAATAGTGAAGACTACTAATGTTATCATCTGGACCGTCACCCCGTTTCCCGACTAGTCCCTGCTACGTTCTCATTTCCTGAAGAGAACAATAAAAGCAAAAGGGTGAGCTCAACTATCCCAGTAAGAAATATTATGACTAAGATAATGCAGAATAAATTATCATTAGCCTTCAATAGTGTTAAACTGATAAAATATAACAAACATCAAGTTTAATCTGCAATGAACAACTAATCCATTAGAAGAGTCAAGAGAGAATAAAATCTACTATCCTCTATGATTTAAAAGATTTTCATTACTTTTATCATTGAAACTCAAATTTTAATAAATAATCTACATCATCCCCAAGACTACTACCAAGGATATTCATTAGTATCACGACCACAAATTATCCATACACTACGGGCCAAGGATATTCATGTATTCATCAATGGTCATGATCATGCCAACAACTGTCCATCAATGCACTACGGCCAATGAGGATTTTTACCATATCATTTGTAACATTACGGTTATGATTATACCAAATAATCCTTGGTCATAATCATACCAAGTCCATCTATGCACTACAGCCCACAGATGACTTTCAACATATTATAAACATGAGGATGATGACAATGATATAAGAATTCAATAAAACAAGTTCGAGGATAAAATTTTAAAGATTTATAATTTAATTTATCCAGCAAATAATAACGTCCAAATTGTCAACGTGATACTGTTTTGTGAATTAAAATTCAAGAATGCTCAGAAGAATATTTCCATAAAAATATACTGGATGAAGCGCAAATATCAAGGATATTCCACTAATTTCATGGAGTATAGAAGACAAAACTTTAACAAAGTGAGTATAATAGAATATATGAAACCGTTAAATGGATTTTTTGCCGCCATATGCAGTAATCCACGTAGATGCATTATTCCACGTAATAATAAAGAATGGAATAACGTAGTAATTCACTAGGCGTGCGTAATCCGCATTGCATGAGGTTATTCCAACAAAATAATAAAGAATGGAACCAGGTCATGCATAACTCGCACAGACAGGATGTAAGACCCCAACTTTTATAAATAATTTTCTCAAAATATATTTTTGAATATTATACTGTGGATTTGATATAATGTTATAGTTGTGGGTAATATTTACAAATTTTGCAAAGTAAGCAAATGGTTATATAATATTCGATTGGTCAGGGAATATTCGTTTTAAGAGGGAATATTCGTACGATGGCACAATCATTGGTGGACCCCACAACGGAAGTATTGTCGTAGTTGGAAAACGACAGAATTGTCTTTTTATAAAAATAACGGCGAAAGTGTTACCGTTAAAACTATTGAACTACCCGGTAGTAAAAGTACATTAATACGCTTGGTTTTATAGTAGCACACGGTATTGATTATTGATGCTTACGTGAAAAGTCACTTAGTTATACTCAATTATTTCGACAGTAATTGTTGCATCATATCTCTCATATTATTGATTCAATTATTATCACAGTATCATCTGCATAATATTTGTTATTATTAAATCAATAATTGAGATGACAAACTTATTCATATTATTATTTTCAATATTGACAATGTCTAGAAGTTCTGTCAAGGAAAGGTTTGGTCACCTAATTGCGCGCCAATAAGGAGAAATCCTTATCGAAAAGCCCACTCTTTCCTGGGAACGACCTGGTTGTTAAATATTGTGAGTTATAATATTAATGATGAATAAGTTGTGTTGATTAAAGATGAAATTGATAGTTCCATTGTGTTGGGATTATTAGTGTTAATGGAAATCGACATTTATTTCGATAATAATTGATGTCTGGAGGTTATATTGACCAATAGGGTAATTAATCAGATAAATGAGCAATTAATTGCTATTATTTCACATGCTTATAACTATTTATTCACATGTGTGTACTATTGATTCACATTCATGTACTATTAGGGGAGGTGGTGCAAGATTAATAATACTTGAATGACTAAATTAAAAATGGAGGTATAGTTGAAGGTACTATACTGTAATTAGTTTTTTCACATGATTATACTATTGAGTCACATGAATGAACTATTAATTCACATTATTTACTATTAGGGGAGGAGGTGCAAGTTTGATAATACTTGCAGTACTAAATTAAAAATGAAGAAAATGAGGAAGGTATTATACTTTAATATTTCGAGCCCTAAAACGTACAATTATCGAAACTATATTTTCCTATAAATAGAAGCTCATTTTTCCTTCATTTCTCACCAATTCACAAAAACTTTATAGCAATTATTATAGTGATAAATTATAGAGAGAAAGAAGAAGAGAAGTCTGCTACCTCATTATTCCAGTATCCAATTTTTCTAAGGTAAGGGGTATTATTCTTTCGTATTCATGAAGAGAGTTATTTTCTTTCAATACTCGTAAGGGTTGTTATTCCATTTTTTATTATTATGTTAGAATAACTTGTCTATGCGAAGTACCGCATACATGGTGAAATTCTTCTGTTATTCCATTCTTTATTATTCTATTGGAATAACCCGTCATGCGGTCTCATCGCATGCCCGGTGAATTCTTGTTGTTATTCCATTCTTTATTATTCTATTGGAATCTCCTGTCTGTGCGGATTACGCATGACCTAGTTCCATTCTTTATTATTCATTGGAACATCCTCTTTTATGCAGACACGCATGACCTGGTTCCATTCTTTATTATTCTATTGGAATAACCTGTCTGTGCGGATTACGCACGCATGGTGAATTCTTCTGTTATTCCATTCTTTATTATTCTGTTGGAATAATCTGTCTACGTGGATTACCGTATGGCGGCAAAAATCCACTTGCGGTTTCATATATTCTATTATACTCAGTTGATTAAAGTTTTGGCTTCTATACTCCATGAAATTAGTGGAATATCCTTGATATTTACGCTTCATCCAGTATCTTTTCATGGAAATATTCTTCTGAGCATTCTTGAATTTTACACCACAAAGAAGTATCATGTTGACAATTTGGACGCTATTGATTTCTAGATAAATTAAATTATAAATCTTTACAAATTTATCCTTGAACTTGTTTTATTGAATTCTTATATCATTGTCATCATCCTCATGTTTATAATATGTTGAAAGTCATATGTGGCCTGTAGAGCATAGATGGACTTGGTATGATTATGACCAGGGATTATTCGGTATAATCATGACCGTAATGTTACAAATGATGTGGTAAAAGTCCTTATTGGCCGTAGTGCATTGATGGACAGTTGTTGGCATGATCTTGACCATTGATGACGAATATTGATGAATACTAATGAATATCCTTGGCCCGTAGAAGCAGTGGATGATGTGGTTTATTTATTAAAAATTTGAGTCTCAACGATAAAAGTGATGAAAAACCTTTTAAATCATAGAAGATAGTAGATTTTATTCTCTACTTGACTCTTCTAATGGATTGCTTGTTCCGTCATTGTTAAACTTGATGTTTGTTATATTTTATCAGTTTAACATTGTTGAAGGCTAATGATAATTTATTCGCATTATCTTAGTCATAATATTTTTTACTGGGCTAGTTGAGCTCACCCTTTCTTTCATTGTTCTCTTCAGAAATGAGAACGTAGCCGGGACTAGTCGGGGAACATAGTGACGGTCCAGATGATAGCATTAGTAGTCCTCACTATTCTATTAAATAGTGTGACAATAAATGTAATGAGGACTCCATTGAGTGTGGATATTGTCTAGATGACAATATTCTTATTAAAACTCTTAGATTATGTTTTTGTCGTATTTTACATTGTTATATAATTAAGTTGTATTTGAATTTTGTACCATGTATTTGGCGACTCAAGATGGGTGATGTATACCTATTTTGGGGGCGTCACACAGGATATTCCAACAAAATAATAAAGAATTGAATAACAACAATTCACGGGCATGCACGCGATAGATCAGCAGATAAAGTTATTCCAATGTAATAATAAAGAATGGAATAACAACCTTACGAGTATTGAAAGAAAATAACTTTCTTCATGAATACGAAAGAATAATACCCCTTACCTTAAAAAGAAGAGTATTGCGACGGGTAGGGCGGGGATATACTTGAAGAAAACTTGCACTATTTTCTACGCTCAAAGCTTTCTTAAACTCTAAAGAAATACGCTCAAGATTATAGAAGAAGAATTCTCTGAATTTCTGGTGTGATTTTCAATTCTAACTAAGCATCCTATTTATAGGAGAATGGAAAGGATACTATGCTACACTATGCAATAAAATATAATATATTCTATTTATAATCAAATAAAACAAAACTTTATAAAAATTATTCTGTTTTATATAAAAAGTTTTTACTATACAAACATTATGCAGGCACTATGCAAACACTATGCATAATAAAATATAATATATTCTATTTATAATCAAATAAAATAAAACTTTATAAAAACTATTCTGTTTTATATAAAAAGTTTTTACTATGCAAACACTATGTATAATAAAATTTAATATATTCTATTTATAATCAAATAAAACAAAACTTTATAAAAAGTATTCTGTTTTATATAAAAAGTTTTTTGTTTTATTACATTTATAATAATAATAATAAAACAATATTTATCATCATTATTATAATTCACAATATTAATCAACCAGGTCGTTCCCAAGAAAGAAGGGGCTTTCCAATAAAAATTTCTCCCTATTGGCTCGCAATTAGGTGACCAAACATATACTTGACAGAACTTCTAGACATCATCAATATTGCAAATAATAATATTAATAACTTTATCGTCTCAATTATTGATTTAATAATATATAAAATATTGACAATAATTGAATTAAATAACGTGAGATATTATGCAATAATTACTGTAGCAATAATTGAACAAAACTGAGTGACTTCTCACGTAAACATCAATAATCAATATCGTGTGCTACTATGCAACCACGCGTATTATTGTACTTTTAACACCGGGTGTTTCAACAGTTAACGGTAAAACTTCCGCCGTTATTTTCATAAAATATTTTTGTCGTTTTCTCAATCCTACAATAATTCCGTTGTGGGGTCCACCAATGATTGTGTCGTCGTACAAATATTCCCTGTTAAAACGAATATTCCCCGACCAATCGAATATTATATAACAACTTGCGTACTTTGCAAAATTTATAAATATTACCCACAACTATAACATTATATCAAATTTACTCCATAACATTTAAAATGATATTTATAGAAAATTCATCTTTATTCATAAAAGTTGGGGTCTTACAACCTCCCCTTCTTATGAAATTTTTCCCTCGAAATTAGGGTACGCGGTATGTCGAAGAGGTAAGGATACCTTGATTTCATTTCAGATTCTAACTCTCAGGTCATTTCCTTAACATCGTGGTTCCTCCACAAAACTTTGACTTGAGGTATAACCTTGGAGCATAGAACATGTTCCTTCTTATCCAAGATTTTAACAGGAACCTCTTCATACGTTAAATCTTCCGCTATTTCGTCCGGTTCTAACTCAATAATGTGGTTCGGGTCTTCCACATATTTACGTAACATGGATATGTGAAAAACGTTATGAACACGAGACATACTTAGAGGTAAAGCGAGTCTATAGGCCACAGCTCCTACTCAATCGAGGATTAAAAATTGGTCAATGAATCGAGGATTGAGCTTTCCTCTCTTTCCAAATCTCGTAACTCCTTTCCATGGAGCAACACGTAACAACACATGATCTCCAATATCGAATTACACGTCCTTTCGATGAAGATCAGCATAACTCTTTTGTCGATCTTGTGAGGTTTTTATACGTTGTCGGATCGTTTGAATCTTTTCCGTAGTCATACGTACCAACTCCGGTCCCAACAACGTTGCTTCACCCACCTCATCCCAAAGATACCGAGAAACGACACTTTCTTCCATACAACGCCTCGAATGGAGCCATGTCAATACTTGCTTGATAATCTGTTGTTGTAGGAAAACTCCACCAATGGTAAGAACTTATCCCAACTTCCCTTGAAGTCAAGGACACAGAGTTTTAATAGATCTTTAAGAGTTTGAATAGTCTCTCTCTCGATCGCTCCGTCGGCCTCGAGGATGATATACCGAAGCTAAATCATAATCTGCGCCCATAGCTTTCAGTAAACTAACCCAAAATCGTGAAGTGAATCTTGGGTCTCGATCGTAAACTATGGATACCGCATACCATGCGATCTTACAATCTAATTTATGTACATACTGAGCAAGACGTTCAAGTGTATAAGTTTCTCATATAGGTAAGATGTGACGCCCCCAAAATAGGTATACAACACCCATTCTGAGTCGTCAAAATACATGGTACGGAAACAACTACAACTTTATTAATACAACATAAAAACTATGAGTTTAAATACAAATATTGTCATCTAGACAATATCCACACTCAAATAAGTCCTCATTACAATTATTGATACATTATTTTACAAAAATGGTGAGGACTACTAAAACGACTTTCTAGAATCTTCATTCCATACCACGACTAGTACTCGCTACATTCTCGCCTCCTAAGAAGAAAAATGGAACAAAAGGAAAAGGGTGAGCACAACTAGCCCAGTAAAGAAAATTATGACCAAGATAATATAAACAAATTATCATTAGTCCTCAACAGGGAAAAATCTAATAGAATACAATAGACAATAAGTTTTAGATCAACAACTGCAGCGGAAACAACAATTCATTAGAAGAGTTAAATAGAGAATAAAATCTACTATCTTCTATATATGAATTTAAAAGTCCATCGTCAATATTTTATCCCTGTAACATCAATCAACATATATCTGAATCAAATATTCATCTTTGCACTACAGGCCAAAGATATTCATCAGTTAGTCATGTTCATCAAAACACATGTCCATCTTTACACTACGGGCCAAAGATATTCATAAGAAATCATTCATCTTTGCACTACAGGCCAAAGATATTCAGTTATATCATCATTTAGGACTGAGGATGATGAAAAATATGTGACGCCCCCAAAATAGGTCCAATCCACCCAACCTATTCTGAGTCGCCAAATACATGGTACAGAAACAACTACAACTTCATTAATACAATTGTCGTGCAAAATACGACAACACATAAATTATGAGTTTGAATACAAATATTGTCTTCTAGACAATATCCACACTCAAATAAGTCCTCATTACAATTATTGATACACTATTTTACAAAATAGTGAGGACTACTAAAACAGCTATCTTGAACCATCACTCCACACCCGAAACTAGTTCCCGCTTATATTCTCGCCTCCCGAGAAGAAAAATGGAACAAAAAGGAAAAGGGTGAGCTCAACTAGCCCAGATAAAGAATATTATGACTAAGATAATGTACAACAAATTATCCTTAGTCTTCAACAGGAAAAATCGATAGAATACAATAGACAACAAGTTTTAGATCAACAACCTGCAATGAAACAATAATTCATTAGAAGAGTTAAGTAGAGAATGAAATCTACTATCATCTATGAATTTAAAAGTCCATCATCAATATTTTATCCTCGTAACATCAATCAATATACATCATAAATCAAATATTCATCTTTACACTACTGGGCCAAAGATATTCACCATTGGTCATGTTCATCTAAACACTGCTCATCTTTGCACTACGGCCAAAGATATTCATCATAAAATCATTCATCTTTGCACTACAAAAGCCAAAGATATTTCAGCTTATATCATCATTTAGGGTGAGGATGATGAAAAATATTTTAAAGAAAACAAATCCAAATTGAAAGAAAAGAACAAATATTAAGGATTCGTACTTTAAACAATCCAAGTTCAAAAATACTTCATAAATAACAGTGGAGTAAAATTCAAGAATGATCAAAAACATGGATACAATCAAAGCTAGTATCCATAATAGATATTTTGGACGAAAAATAAAAATTTAATTTTTACGTGAATAGTGTCAGTATTCGTGAATAGTCGTATCACGTGAATAGTGTCGACACCAAAAGATAGAAATTTCGGACACCAAAAGATAGAAATTTCTTCGTGAAAAAACATGAATCATCCTTCATAAATAGTACTCGTGAATAGTAAATCATGAATAGTAACTCATGAATAGTAACCCCGACATAAAAAAGTTCCAAATTTGATAAAAAGTTTCAACCAATATTTTGGCATAATGATATTGAAGAAATAATATCATTTTTTTTTAAAAAAAATATCCCTTACCTCAGAAAGAATAGTACTTCTGACTGGAATACTTGATATAGTGCTGAAAGAACTTGCACCGTATAGCAATACTCAAAGTACTAAAATACTCACAAAAATACGCTCGATATATAGAGAGAGAAAGAGAAAGAAGATTTCAGTTTCTGGTGTGATTTTCAATTCTAACCTAAGCACCCTATTTATAGGAAAATGCTTAGAACACCAAAGTAGAAAATTTAATATAATATTACTATAATTACAAAATATTCAAGCCCACCTCTAGATACTTGAATTCAGCCATTAGTATGTGCAAGTGAGGGCCACCAAAGTACAAAAAACGTTTTTCTAACAAAAATCATTTAAACTCCAAAAATCAATTCACACCCGATATACCAAAACTTCAATAATTTATAATAAATAGCCCTTTTGTCAGAAAAATTCGAATCTCGCTGCTTTTTATAAGAAATTCAATTCTCTACAACTTTGTAGAAGAAAGTTTTTCCAAATTCCAAACAGAAATTGACCGAAATCCACATACGGACGATTTTACAAGCTATAATCAAATTTCAGTCAAGAAATGGGGTCCACCGACACACAAAACATATGTTAATCATTTAATGCAACAAAAATATTCTTACTTCTCATATACTCATATATCCCACATTCATTATAAAAATATCATCATTATTCTATTATAATAATATAATAAAATATTATTTTATTAGTAAAAGATAAAATATCAATTTTAACAATTGTCACTTTAAAATTTTCTCCATCTATATCCACATAAAATCAATATTTTTCTCATCATATAAATCAATACTTAATTATTCATAAATAATATTACAGAATCAAAGACCTTGTGAACCGGTAGTTTCTAAGAAAGAGGGCTTTCAATAAGAATTTCTCCTTCTTGGCGTGTGATTAGGTGACCAAACCTCTCTTAGACAGAACTTTCTAGACATTGCCAATAATGTTTTCTAATAATATTATTCAGATAATATGAATTATTGCCGATAATGGAAAATATCGTGTAGTGACAATTATTGAAACAACAAGAATATAAAATATCAACGTAGCAATTATTGAATCAATAAAATATCGAGCGGTAATTATTGTAACAATTATTGAGTAGTGCCTTCTTACGTAAGAATCAATAATTGGTGCAATACAGGTGCTACTCTCTTGTGCAACAACGCGTAGACATCGTGTTTTTAACCAAGGGTATTCCAACAAAGTGTTAATGGTAACAATTACGTCGTTATTTATAAACAACTCATACTTGTCGTTTTCTTCATCCAATCGCTTCGTTATGGACCCACACAAGGTGTGATGTAAGACCCCAACTTATTATAAATAAAATCGAATTTTCTCTAATTATATTTGTGAATAATAACGTATTAATTTGATATAATTCTCGGTTTATGGGTGAAATGTGCAAATTTTGCAAAATATGCAAGTGGTTATAAAATAATCATCATTGCTTGGGAATATTCGTTTGGTCATGGAATATTCTTGTTGTTCAGGGAATATTAAGATGACGGTAGCAGATCATTTGTGGGCCCCATAATGAGAATAACCGTCGGATGAAGAAAACGACAAGTTTAAGTTTTTATAAATAAACGGCGTAGTTATTACTGTTAACATCATTGGAATACGTTGGTTAAAATACGTGATGTCGCGTGGGACGACGGTATGGATGAATTATTGATCCTTACGTAAGAAGACACTACTCAATAATTGTTGCGATAGTTATTGTTCAATATTTTATTTTATTGATTCAATAATTGTTGCGTTGATATTTTATATTATTGTTGTTTCAATAATTGTCATCGCTTACAAGATTTCCCATTATCAGATCAATAATTCATATTATTTGAATAATATTATTAGATAGCATTATTGGCAATGTCTAGAAAGTTCTATCAAGGAGAGGTTTGGTCACCTAATTGCGCGCCAATAAGGAGAAATTCTTATTAGAAATCCCCTCTTCCGGGAACTACTGGTCATTATAAATGTGATTTCGTAATATTATTTGTGAATAATTAATTATTGATTCATATGATAAGGAAATATTTATTTTATGTGAATATAAATGTTGGATATATTTATTGTGGTTAAAAATGAAGGAGTTAATGTTGAGGTGTTTTATCAGTATTTTGTCGGAATGAATGTATTAAAAATTAAATAAGTGTTTTTGAGATATATTGTGTGAGTTATAATTTTTAATCGACCGTTGGATCGTTGTAATTTTTGGATATGTTATACATATATAAGTTGAGTATATGTCCACAAATTTTGAACCGTAAAAAAATGAACGTATGATTTGTTATGAATTTTAAGAGGTGAATTGATTCGTAAATTAGGTTTATAAATAATTTTGGTAGAAAATTCTAGAATTGAGTGGGTCCCACTTATGGTTGGTGAAGAAATGTGCTGAATTTATTTCAAATGTGGTGGGTGGGAATAGTAGCGAGGTAATGCCATCAAAGTCTTGGTCAAGTCTGCTAACATTTTCCTATAAATAAAGGGCTAAGTTAGAATTGAAAATCACACCGTAAACAAGTTTCTCTCTTTCTCTCTAGATTATTGAGTGTATTTTGTGAGTATTTAGATACTTTGTGAGTTTCTATTCATCGATTGCAAGTTTCCTTGACCTTTTATACCGATATTCAGATCAAAATCTTGATATTTTGAGGTAAGGGATGTTATTTTCTTCATATATGATATTATTTCTTCAATATCATTATGCCAAGTATTGATCTGAATTTTTATCAAATTTAGAACTTTTTTGTGTCGGGGTTACTATTCACGTATACGACATTATTCACGTATACGGCACTATTCACCGAAAAATGAAATTTTCTTCTTTTTATCCAAGATGTCTATTATGGTTACTATCTTTGATTGTATCCATGTTTTAATCTTTATTTTTGAATTCTACTTCAAAATTGGTATTTATGAAGTATTATTGATCTTGGATAAACTGTTATACGAATCTCTACTATTTGTCCTTCCGTTTCACTGGATTTATTTTCTTTAAAATATTTTTCATCATCCTCAGTCCTAAATGATGATATTACTAAATATCTTTGGCACCAGTAGTGCAAAAGATAAATGATTAATCGATGAATATCTTTGGCCCGTAGTAAAAAGATGAACAGTGTTGAGATGAATATGACCAACTGGTGATACAAATGAATATCTTTGGCCTATAGTGCAAAGATGAATATTTGATTAAAGATGTATATTGATTGTTGTTACTTGGATAAAATATTGATGATGGACTTTTAAATCTTAGAAGATAGTAGAACTCATTCTCGCTTGACTCTTCTAATGGATTGTTGTTTTCACTGCGATTGTTGATCTAAAACTTGTTGGCTATTATATTTTATCGATTTTTCCTGTTGAAGACTAACAATAATTTGTTGTATATTATCTTAGTCATAATATTCTTAATCGGGCTAGTTGAGTTCACCTTTTCCTTTTTGTTCTATTTTTCTCGGGAGGTGAGAACATAAAGAGGAACTAATCGAGTACAGAGTGATGGTTCTAGAAAGATGTTTTAGCGGTCCTCACTATTTCGTAAAATAGTGTTTGAATAATTGTAACGAGGACTTATTTGAGTGTGGATATTGTCTAGAAGACAATATTTGTATTTAAACTCACAGTATGTGTTGTCGTATTTTGTACGACAATTGTATTATTGAAGTTGTAGTTTGCTTTCTGTACCATGTATTTGGCGACTCAGAATGGGTGTTGTATACCTATTTTGGGGGCGTCACATGTGACGTCGTACGAATATTCCCCGACAGTAAGAATATTTCACGACCAAACGAATATTTCCCGACAACAATGAGTATTTTATAACAACTTGCTTATTTAAAAATATTTGCACATTTTACCCATAACTAACCACATTAATCAATTCAACCCTTACTATTTCAAAATAATAAATAGAGGAAATTAAATCTTCATTTATAAAAAGTTGGGGCCTTACAACCTCCCCTCCTTATGAAATTTCGTCCTCAAAATTGACATGAGGACATGCTCCTTCCCATCCAAGATCTTGACTGGTACCTCCTCGTACGTTAAATCTTCTGATATCTCGTCTGGTTCTAACTCAATAATGTGGTTCGGGTCGTCCACATATTTACGTAACATCGACACGCAAAAAATGTTATGAACACGCGTCATACTTGGCGGTAAAATGAGTCTATAGGCCACAGTTCCTATTCGATCGAGGATTTCAAATGGACTAATAAATCAAAGGTTTGAGCTTTCCTCACATCGCCGATTCTTGCTTTTGGAATAACTACTTCTTGAATCTTCTTCTTCATATTCATCAACTCCAAGTCTGTAGCTTGAGCATCTTTAAATTTATCAATTAAAGTCGATTCTATTCAGATATTTACTATCTTCACATAGGTTCGTGATATTCGCACTTGTAAACGATACGATCTTACGCTTCAACGCGTCACTACCACATTCATTTTCCGGGATGGTATGGTCGTAATATGTGCGAAATGAGTCTCCTCTTGAGTTCTTGAAGCTCTTCCCACATTCCTTGCTCCATTCAATTTTGTATCTCTCTACGAGTCATTTCGTTAATGGAATAGTGATTCGAGAATATCCTTCAACGAATCTCCAATAATAACCAACTAAGCCTAGAAAGCTACGATTTCGATTCATCGACTTAGGTTGCTCTCAATCGTGACTTATATCCCAACCTTGGATAAGACGTCACAATGACACCTATCGATTTACTATCGCACGAATATGGCATCCCCTACGGAGAGTCCGCTTCGATGCATTCCACAAAAGAAGTCACCGGATAGGGGCTCGGTTATCAACTTCTATAGTTGGGGTTTTAATTCGGAAGTTCAATAGGAGCCATTCGATATGAGATTTTAGAAATAGGTTTTGTCTTTGGGTTCAAAGTCAATACAAAATTCAATATCACACTCTCGGAGTAGGCCAGGAAATTTTTTCAGGAAATACGTTAGGAAATTTACTAACAATAGAAATATCATTCAAATCGCGTATTTTTGTTCAAGTCCATAACATGGCTAAGAAAGCTTGACATCCGCTTTTTCAATAAACGAATGACTTTACTGACTTAATATGAAAGAGTTTGACTTCAATGGTTTGGTTGCTTGAATTTGAATAATGAGTTTCTTAGGAATATGAAAACTAACAACCTTACTAAAGCAATCAATTTTGGCATGATGAGTAGTTAATCAATCAATCCCCAAAATCACATCAAAAGCAAGTATCTTTAAAGAGATAAGGTCAACAAGTAAGGTGATGGTTCCAACTTGAATCAAGCAAGATTTATAAACAGTAGATGTAATGAAAGCTTCTTCTAACGGAGTCTCAACCGATAAGTCAAAGTCTAATCTCTCCGGAGTCAAATTTAAACGTTGATCGCAAATAAAAGGGATAAAAGAATGGGTAGAACCGATATCGAGTAAGGTATAAACTTTGCAAAAATTTATAATTAACTAACCCGTGATAACTTCGTTCGGGTTACTCGCTTTTTTGAGAAGTCACAAAAAACGCTCTTCCAAGAACCGATGACTTAGACTTGTCCGGGACAGCCTTTAGAGTCACCATCCCCGCTGGACTTGGTTTCTCTACAGGACAATCTCGAGCTATATGACCGTCCTTTCCACAACTAAAACATACCATCGTTCGTCATCTGCTCAGTGGTGTTGTTCACAAGAGGAACATTGCCATGCCTATTGCACGTTCTCCTCATTGGTGAGCAAAAGTGTCTCCACGGTCTCATTTACTCCACTGTTAACATTCTCAGTCGACATTCTTAAATACTGCCATAAAACAAGGGTTAATTAAAGAAATTAACAAATCACATAATACCCCTATATTATAACCGACCAACAAATAAGCTTAGGTAGGACACACTAGCGAAGGATTTACTCGTCTCTCCCCTCCTAGTTCTATTCCCTGATCTCCGCCAGAGACCATATCCCTAAGCTCTGATACCAATTGTGACGCCCCCAAAACAGGTATACATCACCCATTCTGAGTCGCCAAATATATGGTACAGAAACAACTACAACTTCATTAATACAATTGTCATGCTAAATATGACAACACATAAGCTGTGAGTTTAAATACAAATATTGTCTTCTAGACAATATCCACACTCAAATAAGTCTTCATTATAATTATTGATACACTATTTTACAAAATAGTGAGGACTACTAAAACAAATTATCTTAAACCATCACTCACACCCCGAACTAGTTCCCGCTATATTCTCGCCTCCCGAGAAGAAAAATGGAACAAAAAGGAAAAGGGTGAGCTCAACTAGCCCGATAAGAATATTATGACTAAGATAATGTACAACAAATTATCCTTAGTCTTCAACAGAAAAAAATCGATAGAATACAATAGACAACAAGTTTTAGATCAACAACGCAATGAAACAATAATTCATTAGAAGAGTTAAGTAGAGAATGAAATCTACTATCATCTATGAATTTAAAAGTCCATCATCAATATTTTATCCCTGTAACATCAATCAATATACATCATAAATCAAATATTCATCTTTACACTACAGGCCAAAGATATTCACCAGTTGGTCATGTTCATCTAAACACTGTTCATCTTTGCACTACGGGCCAAAGATATTCATCATAAAATCATTCATCTTTGCACTACAGGCCAAAGATATTCAGTTATATCATCATTTAGGACTGAGGATGATGAAAAATATTTTAAAGAAAACAAATCCAGTGAAAGAAAAGAACAAATATTAAGGATTCGTACTTTAAACAATCCAAGTACAAAAATACTTTATAAATAACCAGAGTGGAGTAAAATTCAAGAATGATCAAAACATGGATACAATCAAAGCTAGTATCCATAATAGATATTTCAGACGAAAAAACAAAATTTAATTTTTACGTGAATAGTGTCAGATTCGTGAATAATAGTGTCGATATCGTGAATAGTGTCGTACACGTGAATAGTAAATCTGACACCAAAAGATAGAAATTTCACAAAAAAACATCATCATGCTTCATGAATAATACTTGTGAATAATAACTCATGAATAGTAACTCGTGAATAGTAACTCATGAATAGTAACTCATGAATAGTAACCCTTACATGAAAAAGTTCCAAATTTGATAAAAGTTTCAACCAATATTTCTAACATAATGATATTGAAGAAATAATATCATTTTTTAAAAAAAATATCCCTTACCTCGTAAAGAAAGAATAGTACTTGATTTGGAATACTTGATATAGTCTTTGAAAGAACTCATACAGAGTATAGCAATACTCAAAGTACTAAAATACTCACAAAAATACGCTTGATATATAGAGAGAAAGAGAAAGAAGATTTAGGTTTACGGTGTGATTTTCAATTCTAACCTAAGCACCCTATTTATAGGAAAATGCTTAGAACACCAAAAGTAGAAAATTTAATATAATATTAATATAATTACAAAATATTCAAGCCCACCTCTAGATACTTGAATTCATCCATTAACATGTGCAAGTGAGGGCAATAATAAAGCATGTAAAACGTTTTTCTAACAAAAATCATTTAAACTCAAAAATCAATTCACACCCGATATATCAAGAAAACTTCAATAATTTACAATAAATAGCCCTTTAGTCGGAAAAATTGAATCTCGCTACTTCTTATAAGAAATTCAATTCTCTACAACTTTGCAGAAGAAAGTTTTTCCAAATTCCAAACAGAAATTGACCTATATCCACATACGGACGATTTTACAAGCTATAATCAAATTTCAGTCAAGAAATGGGGTCCACCGACACATAAACATATGTTAATCATTTAATGCAACAAAAATACTCTTACTCCTCATATACTCATATATCCCACATTCATTGTAAAAATATCATCATTATTCTATTATAATAATATAATAAAATATTATTTTATCAGAAAAGATAAAATATCAATTTTTAACAATTGTCACTTTAAAAATTTTCTCCATCTATATCCACATAAAATCAATATTTTCCTCATCATATAAATCAATACTTAATTATTCACAAATAATATTACACAATCACAAAGATCTTGCAACCAGTAGTTCCTGTGAAAAGGGGCTTTCAATAAGAATTTCTCATTCTTTGGCACAATTAGGTGACCAAACCTCTCCTTAGAGCAGAACTTTCTAAACATTGCCAATAATGTTTTCTAATAATATTATTCGGATAATATAAATTATTTCTTCGATAATGGAAAAATCGTGTAGTGACAATTATTGAAACAACAAAGAATATAAAATATCAACGTAGCAATTATTGAATCAATAAAATACTAAGCGAGTAATTACTATAACAATTATTGAGTAGTGCCTTCTTACGTAAGAATCAATAATTGGTGCAATACCGTGTGCTACTGTGCAACAACGCGTATTACTGTGTTTTAACCACCGGATATTCCAACAGTGTTAATGGTAACAATTACGTCGTTATTTATAAACAACTCATACTTGTCGTTTTCTTCATCCAATCGCTTTTCGTTATGGGCCCACACAAGGCTGTGACGTCGTACGAATATTCCCCGACAGTAAAAATATTCCACGACCAAATGAATATTTCCCGACAACAATGAGTATTTTATAACTACTTGCTTATTTAAAAATATTTGTGCATTTTACCCATAACTAACCACATTAATCAATTCAACCCTTACTATTTCAAAATAATAAATAGAGGAAATTAAATCTTCATTTATAAAAAGTTGGGGCCTTACAAAATATTTTAAAGAAAATGAATCCAGTGAAACCAAAAGAACAAATATTAAGGATTCGTACTTTAAACAATTCAAGTTCAAAAATACTTCATAAATAACCAGAGTTTAGTAAAATTCAAGAATGAAGACCAAAACATAGATCCAATCAAAGATAGGAATCATAATAGACAATCTTGGACACAGAAAAGAAAATTTAATTTTTCTGTGAATAGTGTCGATTCGTCAGATATCGTGAATAGTGCCGTAGACACGTGAATAGTAACTCTTACACTAAAAGATAGAAATTTCACAAAAAAATCATCATGCTTCATGAATAGTACTCGTGAATAATAACTAGTGAATAGTAATGAATGAAAAAGTTCCAAATATGATAAAAAGTTCCAACCAATATTTTAAGAGATAATGATATTGAAGAAATAATATCACTTACGAAGAAAATAACATCCCTTACCTCAAAAAAAAGATAAGATTTCGATTAGAATACTTGATATAGTGCTGAAGGGAACTTGCACCGTATAGTAACACTCAAAGTATCAAAATACTCACAAGAATATGGTCGATAATATAGAGAGAAAAAGAGAAAGAAGATTTCAGTTTCTGGTGTGATTTTCAATTCTAACCTAAGCACCCTATTTATAGGAAAATGCTTAGAACACCAAAGTAGAAATTTTAATAAAATATTAATATATTTATATAAATTTTCCTTAGCCCATTTTTTTGGTCTAGACATCAGCCACCAACCCACCAAAATCACAAAAAATGTTTTTGTTAAAATAAATATTTAAAACTTCCAAAAATCAATTATTTCGGAACTTCGGAACTTCAATAATTCATAATAAATAGACCTTTTATCAGAAAAATTTGAACCACATATATTTTCCATAAGAAATTTCATTTTCTACAACTTTGTAAGTTTAAGTTTTTCCAAATTCCAAACAGAAATTGACCGAAATCCACAAACGGACGATTTTACAGGCTATAATCAAATTTCAGTCAAGAAATGGGCCCACAGACATGTATAACATGTTTTAATTATTTTTAGTAACAAAAATATTCTTCCTCCTCATATACTCATATATCCCACATTCATTGTAAAAATATCATCATTATTATATTATAATAATATAATAAAATATTATTTTATCAGAAAAGATAAAATATCAATTTTCAACAATTGTCACTTTAAAAATTTTTCTCCATCTATATCCATATAAAATGAATATTTTTCTCATCATATAAATCAATAATTAATTATTCATAAATAATATTACATGTAATCACAATACAAATAAACCGTGCAGGTTCCTAAGAAAGAAGAGGCTTTCCAATAAGGATTTTCTCCTCTTGGCGCCGCAATTAGGTGACCAAACCTCTCCTTAGAAAGAACTTTCTAGACATTGCCAATAATGTTATCTAATAATATTATTCAGATAATATGAATTATTGCTCCGATAATGGAAAATACTGTGTAGTGATAATTATTGAAACAACAGTAATATAGAATATCAATGCAATAATTATTGAATCAATAAAATACTGAACAGTAATTACTGTAACAATTATTGAGTAGTGCCTTCTTACGTAAGAATCAATAATTGGTGCAATACCAGGTGCTATCTTGTGCAACAACGCCAGACATCGTATTTTAACCACATTATTCCAACAAGATTAATTCGTGAATAACAAGCAAGGCCGTTATTTATAAACAACTTATACTTGTCGTTTTCTTCATCCAATCGCTTTCCGTTATGGGGCCCACACAAGGCTGCACCGTCGTACGAATATTCCCCGACAACAAGAATATTCCACAACCAAACGAATATTCTCCAATAAAAATGAATATTTTATAACCACTTGCTTATTTAAAATATTTGCGCATTTTACCCATAACTAACCACAATAATCAAATCAACACCTTACTATTTCAAAATAATAATTAGAGAAAATAAATCTTTATCTATAAAAAGTTGGGGTCTTATAACCTCCCCTCCTTATGAAATTTTGTCCTCGAAATTGACGTACGTACTTGGTGTTTCGAAAAGATGAGGATACCTCGCTTTCATTTCTGTTTCCAACTCCCAGGTCATTTCTTCAATAACATGGTTCATTCACAAGACCTTAACTTGTGATATGACCTTCGTATGCTTAGGATATGCTCCTTCTTATCCAAGATCTTTGACAGTACCTCTTTCAGACGTTAAGTCTTCGCTATCTCGTCCGATTCTAACTCAATAACGTGGTTTGGGTCTTTCACATATTTACGAAGCACTGATATGTGAAAAACGTTATGAACACGAGACATGCTTGGAGGTAACGCGAGTCTATAGGCCACAGTTTGTACTCGATCGAAGATTTCAAATGGACTAATAAATCGACGGTTTGAGCTTTTCTCACATCGTCAATTCTTGCTTTTGGAATAACAACTTCTTGTACCTCCTTCTTCATATTCATCATTTCGGCATGCGTAGCTTGAACGGTTTTAACTTTATCGATTAAAGTTGGTTCTACTCGTATATCATCACGTGAGTCCCTAGAGTCTTTAACTCTATATCTATCATTTGTAAGTTATATGAAATGGGTCTTTGACAATATCGCACTCGTACTCGTATACGATCTTTTACTCAACATGTCAACTACCACGTTCGCTTTTCCAAGATGGTATGGTCAGAACATGTGCTGAAATAAGTCTTCTCTTGAGTTCTTCGAAGCTCTTTCCACATTCCTTGCTCCATTCGAATTTTGTATCTCTACGAGTCAGCTGCGTTAATGGAATAGCGATTCGAGAATATTCTTCAACGAATCTCCGAAAATAACCAACTAAGCCTAGAAAGCTACATATTTCGATTACCGACTTAGGTTTCTCTCAACTGTGACTCATATCCCAACCTTGGATAAGACGTCACAATGACACCTATCGCCTTTATTATCGCATCGAATATGGCATCCCCTACGGAGAGTCTTAAAGCAAAGGTGCATTCCACAAAAGAAGTCACCAGATAGAGGCTCGGTTATCAACTTCTATAGTTGGGTTTTAACTCCTCGAAGTTCAATAGGAGCCATTCGATATGAGATTTTAGAAATGGGTTTTGTACCAGTTCAAAGTCGATACAAAATTCAATATCACGCTCGGGAGTAGGCAGAAATTTTTCAGAAAATCGTCAGAAATTTACTAACAATGTAAATATCATTCAAATCGGCGTATTTTTGTTCAAGTTCATAACATGGCTAACAAAGCTTGACATCCGTTTTTCAATAAAAGAATGACTTTTACTACTTGATATGAAAGAGTTTGACTTCAATGGTTTGGTTTCTTAAATTCGAATAACAAAGTTGCTTAGGAATATGAAAACTAACAACCTTACAAAAGCAATCAATTTGGCATGATGAGTAGTTAACCAATCAATCCTTAAAATCACATCAAAAGCAAGTATCTTTAAAGAGATAAGATCAATAGGTAATGTGATGGTGCCAACTTGGATCAAACAAGATTTATAAATAGTGGATGTAACGAAAGTTTCTCCTAATCGGAGTTTCCACAGATAAATCAAAGTCTAATTTCTCAGAGTCAAGTTTAAACGTTGAGTATAAGCAGGAGAGATAAATGAATGGGTAGAACCAAAGATCTAATAAGGTATAAACTTCGTAAGAATTTATAATTAACTAACCCATGCTAACTTCGTTTGGGTTCCTCGCATTCTAACCGACCACGACAAACGCTTCCGTGAGGAACCGTTTGACTTTGACTTTTCTGGGACGGCCTTTTGAGTCACAATCCCGCTGGACTTGGTTTCGTTACAGGATAATCTCGAGCTATATGACCATCTTTTTCACAACTAAAACATACCTTGGAAGGTTGTGAACAGTTTGGACTTATGTGTCCCTCTTCTCCGCATTTGTAGCATCTAACTGGCGGTCTTTCTCCTCCCCTAGAATTCGTTGATGGTGTTGGTGCCGACGTCTTCCCGTATTGTTGAATCTTCTCTTTTTGAAATTTCTACTTGACTCACCTTTCCTAATATCTTGTCCATGATTACCACCGAAGTGGTTACCATTTCTGGCTTGATAATTTCCTCCACGATGGTTATCATTGTTCGATGACCGTTTCCACCTGTACGATTATCATCGAGTTGTTGGTCATTATTCTTCAGTTGAGCCGACTCATTATCGCGCTCCAATAACTGAGCCCTATTCACAACATCTGAATATAAACAAAGTTTGTGAGAAATGAGGTATTGACGTATTTTGGGTTTCAAACCTCGCAGAAACATTCGCGTCATTCTCTCCTCATTATCAACCAAATGGGATGCAAATCGGGACAACTCGACAAACTTAGCTTCGTACTGCGACACGTTCATATTGTTTTGCTCCAGCTTGATGAACTCTACCTCCTTCATGTGACGAATACTTTCGGGAAAGTACTTGTCGTTGAACAATTCTTGGAACTTCTCCCAAGACATCTTCTTGGTCAAGCGCGGTCGAGTAGTACGCTTTTACGGATTTCCATCAATAATCGCCTCTCCTCGCAACATGAAGGTGGCGAAATGAACTTTTTGCTCCTTCGAGCATCCCAAGACATCAAATATCTTAGTGATCACGCTTTATCTACGCCTCTGCCGTAAGTGGTTACGGCTTTTCCAAAAACTCCGTGGTCCTAAATCCTTGAAGCGCTTAGCGGTGACCATCCGTGAGTTGCTATCATTTCCACCGGTATTTTGAACACGAGTCTCCCTAAATCGATTTATATGAATCAAAAAGCTTCTAAACATCACGTCGTTCATCGTCTCGATCGGTGATGTTGTTTTACAGGAGGAACATTGTCTTCCCGCTGCACGTTCTCTGAATGATGAATAAAGGTGTCTCCACGGCCTCATTTACTCCACTTTTAACATTCTCCAGTTGCCATATTCTCAAATCGCTTATAAAACAAGGGTTAATTAAAGAAATTAACATACCACATAATATCCCTATACTCGACCAACCAACAAATAAGCTTAAGTAAGACACACTAGCTAGCGAAGGATTTACTTGTCTCTCCCTCCTAATTCTATTCCCGATCTCCGCCAGAGATCATATCCCTAAGCTCGATATTAATCGTGGCGCCCCCAAAATAGGTATACAACACCCATTCTGAGTCGTCAAAATACATGGTACAGAAACAACTACAACTTTATTAATACAACATAAAAACCGTGAGTTTAAATACAAATATTGTCATCTAGATAATATCCACACTCAAATAAGTCCTCATTACAATTATTGATAGATTATTTTACAAAATGGTGAAGACTACTAAAACGACTTTCTAGAACCTTCATTCCATACCCGACTAGTACTCGCTACATTCTCGCCTCCCGAGAAGAAAAAATGGAACAAAAGGAAAAGGGTGAGCTCAACTAGCCCAGTAAAGAACATTATGACCAAGATAATATTAAACAAATTATCATTAGTCCTCAACAGGAAAAATCTAATAGAATACAATAGACAATAAGTTTTAGATCAACAATCGTAGAAGGAAACAATAATTCATTAGAAGAGTTAAATAGAGAATAAAATCTACTATCTTCTATATATGAATTTAAAAGTCCATCGTCAATATTTTATCCCTATAACATCAATCAACATATATCTGGAATCAAATATTCATCTTTGCACTACAGGCCAAAGATATTCATCAGTTGGTCATGTTCATCTAAACACAAGTTCATCTTTGCACTACGGGCCAAAGATATTCATCAGAAATCATTTATCTTTGCACTACAGGCCAAAGATATTCAGTTATATCATCATTTAGGACTGAGGATGATGAAAAATATTTTAAAGAAAATAAATCCAGTGAAACCAAAAGAACAAATATTAAGGATTCGTACTTTAAACAATCCAAGTTCAAAAATACTTCGTAAATAACTAGAGTAGAGTAAAATTCAAGAAAGAAGACCAAAACATAGATCCAATCAAAGATAGGAATCATAACAGACAATCTTGGACACAGAAAAGAAAATTTAATTTTTCTATGAATAGTGTCGTATTCGTTAATAGTGTCGTATACGTGAATAATAACTCTGACACTAAAAATTTCACAAAAAAAAATCATCATGCTTCGTGAATAGTACTCGTGAATAGTAACTCGTGAATAGTACCTCATGAATAGTAACCCCGACATGAAAAAGTTCCAAATTTGATAAAAAGTTCCAACCAATATTTCGGCATAATGATATTGAAGAAATAATATCACTTACGAAAAAAAATAACATCCATTACCTCAAAAAGACAGTACTTCTGACTGGAATACTTGATATAGTGCTGAAGGGAACTTGCACCGTATAGCAACACTCAAAGTATCAAAATACTCACAAGAATACGGTCGATAATATAGAGAGAAAAAGAGAAAGAAGATTTCAGTTTCTGGTGTGATTTTCAATTCTAACCTAAGCACTCTATTTATAGGAAAATGCTTAGAACACCAAAGTAGAAATTTTAATAAAATATTAATATATTTATATAAATTTTCTTTAGCCCACTTTTTTGGTCTAGACATCAGCCACCAACCCACCAAAATCACAAAAAATGTTTTTGTTAAAATAAATATTTAAAACTTCCAAAAATCAATTATTTCGGAACTTGAAACTTCAATAATTTATAATAAATAGTCCTTTTATTAGAAAAATTGAACCACATATCTTTTTATAGGAAATTTCATTCTCTACAACTTTGTAAGTTTAAGTTTTTCCAAATTCCAAAGCAGAAATCGAAAGAAATCCACAAATGCAGGCGATTTTACTGCTATAATCAAATTTCGGTCAAGAAATGGGCCCATGATACATGTTTAACATGTTTTAATCATTTTAGTAACAAAAATACTCTTCCTCCTCATATACTCATATATCTCACATTCATTGTAAAAATATCATCATTATTATATTATAATAATATAATAAAATATTATTTTATCAGAAAAGATAAAATATCGATTTTCAACAATTGTCACTTTAAAAAATTTTCTCCATCTATATCCATATAAAATGAATATTTTTCTCGTCATATAAATCAATAATTAATTATTCACAAATAATATTATAGAATCACAATACCGACAATCAGGCCGTTCCCAAGAAAGAGGGGGCTTTCCAATAAGGATTTCTCCTTACTGGCGCCTAATTAGGTGACCAAACCTCTCCTTAGACAGAACTTTCTAGACATTGCCAATAATGTTATCTAATAATATTATTCAGATAATATGAATTATTGTTCCGATAATGGAAAATACTGTGTAGTGACAATTATTGAAACAACAATAATATAGAATATCAATGCAACAATTATTGAATCAATAAAATACATCGAATAAAGAATTAATTGTAACAATTATTGAGTAGTGTCTTCTTACGTAAGAATCAATAATTGGTGCAATACCAAGTGTCATCTTGTGCAAACGCCAGACATCGTGTTTTAACCAATCGGCTATTCCAACAAAAGATAATTGGTAATAATCGCTATGCTGATTATTTATAAACAACTTATACTTGTCGTTTTCTTCATCCAATCGCTTTCCATTATGGGGCCCACACACAAGGTCAAGGCCACGTAAATACGAATATTCCCCGACAGCAAGAATATTCCACGACCAAACGAATATTCTCCAATAAAAATGAATATTTTATAATCACTTGCTAATTTAAAATATTTGCGCATTTTACCCATAACTAACCATATTAATCAAATCAACCCCTTACTCTTTCAAAATAATAATTAAAGAAATTAAATCTTTATTTATAAAAAGTTGGGGTCTTACATAAGAAATGAGTCGACTTGGTCAATCTATCAACAATGACCCAAATCGCATCTATGACTTGAGAAACCTTGGGATGACCGGTAACAAAATCCATGGTAATGTTCTCCCACTTCCATTCTGGATTTCAAGTCGTTGCAATGGACCTTTTGGTACTTGATGCTCCGCCTTGACTCGTTGACAAGTTAGACACCTTGAGATAAACTCCGTGATCGCTCTCTTCATATTGCTCCACCAAAATGTATGTCGAAGATCATGATACATTTTGTTACTCCCAGGATGGATTGCAAATGGTGTGTTGTGCGCTTCCATCATGATTTTATACTTTAAATCAGGGTCATTAGGAACACAAAGTTTGGAGTTGATTCGAAGTATTCCTTCCTTATCGATTCTTGCTTCCGGTATAGCACCTTCTTGCACTTTCTTCCTCATACGCATCGACTCCAGTCCGTAGCTTGGCGACTTTAACTTTATCAATTAAAGTCGGTTCTACTCGTATATTCACCATCATCACGTTGGTCCCTGGAGTCCTTAACTCTATCTCCATCCTTTGCAAGTCATATAAAATGGGCCTTTGCGTTGACAATATCGCAGTTGTACCCGCATATGATCTTCTACTCAATGCGTCAGCTACTACGTTCGCTTTACCAAGATGGTATTGAATGGTATGATCATAATCTTTTAACTATTCAAGCCAACGTCGTTGTCGCATGCTGAGTTCCTTTTGGGTGAAGAAATATTTGAGGCTTTTATGATCCGTAAAGATCTCCACTTTCTCCCCATACAAGTAATGCCTCCAAATTTTAAGTGCGAAGACAACAGTTGCCAACTCTAGATCATGAGTAGGATAGTTCCTCTCATATTCTTTGAGTTGCCGAGAGGCATAGGCTATGACTTTCCCATGTTGCATGAGAACACATCCTAACCCTTTGCCCGATGCATCACTATAGATGACAAATCCTTCAAGCCAGATGGTATTATCAGAACAGGTGCTGAAATGAGTCTCCTCTTGAGTTCTTGAAAACTCTTCTCACATTCCACGCTCCAACCGAATTTTATATCTTTCCGAGTCAGCTGAGTTAATGGAGTAGAGATTCGAGAAAACCCTTCCATGAATCTCCGATAATAACCAAATTAATCCTAGAAAGCTACGACTTGATCCATCGATTTAGGTTGCTCTCGACTTTGAATAGCTTTAATCTTTTGCCGGTCAATAGATATTCCATGACTTGATACTACGTGCCCAAGAAATGCTACTTCCTCGTTTTAACTCGCATTTCTTCAACTTGGCATAAAGCTTATTTTCACGAAGCTTTTGGAGTATCGACCTCAAGTGTTGCTCATGATCTTCACGGCTTTTGAATATATGAGGATGTCATCAATAAAGATGACCACAAAGTGATCCAAATATTCCTTGAATACTCGGTTCATCATATCCATGAAGGCAAAGTAGGAGCATTAGTCAATCCAAAAGACATGACTAAGAATTCATAATGCCCGCATCGAAGTTCTAAAGCGATCTTTGGAATATCCTCAATTTTAACCTTCAAATTGATGATATACTGTAATCTAAGATCGATCTTTGAAAAGAATTGTGCTCCTTGCAAATTTGGTCAAACAGTCATCAATGCGAGGGTAGCGGATACCTATTCTTGATGGTGACATGGTTCAATTCCAGTTAGTCAATACAAAGTCGCATACTCCCATCTTTCTTTTTCACGAATAGAGCAGAGCACCCCAAGGAGACGTACTAGGACGAATGAAACCAATGTCTAACAATTCCTGCAATTGGGTCTTTAACTTCTGAAGTTCAATAGGAGCCATTCGATATGGGGCTTTGGAACTGGGTTTTGTATAGGGTTCAAGGTCGATACCAAACTCGATTTCACGCTCCGGGGGTAAACTAGGAAGTTCTGGGGAATACGTCAGGAAAATTATTAACAATAGAAATATAATTCAAATCTGACGTATTTTTGTTTAAATCTGTGACATGAGCTAAGAAAGCTTGACATCCGTTTTTTAATAAATAAATAGCTTTATGGCTTGAGATGACCATGACTGATTTTAATGGTTTGGTCGCTTGAATTCAAGATAATAGGGTTATTAGGAATATGAAAGCTAACAACCTTATTTAAAACAATCAATTTTACCATGATGAGTAGTTAACCAATCAATTCCTAGAATCACATCAAATGTAAGTATTTTCAATGAAATAAGATCGACAGGTAATGTGAGGGTACCGATTTAAACCAAACACGACTTATAAATAGTGGATGTAATGAAGGTTTCTCCCAACGGAGTTTCCACAGATAAGTCAAAGTCTAATTTCTCCGGAGTCAAATTTAATCGTTGAGCGCAAGTAGGAGAAATAAAAGAAAGGGTAGAACCAGTATCAAATAAGGTATAGACTTTGCTAGAGTTTATGATAAGCTTACCCGTGATGACCTCGTTCGGGTTCCTTGCTTTCGGGAGGTCACAACAAACGCCTCCCTTGAACTCATCGGGTTTGACTTTGTCGGGACGGTATTTTATGTCACCGTTCCAACCTGGACTTGTCTTTGGTGCATGACAAACTCGGGCTAGGTGACCTTCTCTTCCATAATTATAACACGCTTTGGATGGCATCGCGCTAGCTTTGACCGATATGTGTCCCTCCCCGCATTTGAAGCATATGATAGGTGGTCGTTCTCCTTCCTTAATAACGGGTGTTGGTGCTTACATCTTTTCATCATTGTTGAATCTCCTCTTCTTGAAATGTCCATTCTTATTGTCTTGTCCATGATTACCACCGAAGTGGTTACCATTTCTGGCATATTGATTCCCTCCACGTTTGTTGTCACCGCTTCGATGACTGCTACCACTAGTGTTATCATTTTGATGGCTGCTTTCTCTTGGTTGATTTGACTCGTTATCGCGTTCCAATAACTGAGCCCTATTAACAATATCTAAATACAAACACAGTTTGTGAGAAATTAAGTATTGACGTATCTCGGGTTTCAAACCTCTTAGAAACATCCGTGTCATTCTCAACCAAGTTAGACGCAAACTGGGACAAATCAGCAAACTTAGCTTCGTACTGCGACATGGTCATATTGTTCTGCTCCAACTTGATGAACTCTACCTCTTTCATGTGATGAATACTTTCGGAAAAGTACTTGTCGTTGAATAGTTCTTGGAACTTCTCCCAAGACATCTTGGTCTGGGCAGTTGAGTACACGCTTTACCGATTTCCACCAAGACCGCCTCTCCTCGCAACATAAAGGTAGCGAAGGGAACCTTTTTCTCCTCGGAGCATCCCAATACATCAAATATCTTGGTGATCTGCTTTATCCATGCTTCCGCCTTAAGTGGTTTTGGCTCTCCAATAAACTCCGGTGGTCCCAGCTCCTTGAATCATTTTAGCGGTGATTATCGAGAGTTTCAAAGTGTTTCCACCTACATTTTGGACAGGAGCCGCTCTCGCCTGATGTTTCATGAATTGCATAAAGCCTCTGAACATTCCATCATTCATCATTTGGTCAGTGTTGTTGTTTGCATAAGGATTGTCGCCTTCCTGATGCACATTATACTGATTATTGATATGTGGAGACTCAACGATCTCCTGTGCTCCATTGCTATTCTCAACATTCTCGGATGTTATTTTCAGATACTACCACAAAACAAGGGTTAATTGACATGCAACATATTATCCCTATACTCTGACCGACCAATTAAATACCAAATAAACTTAGGTAGGTCATACTAGTGAAGGAATTCCCTGTCTCTCCCCTCCTAGTTCTAGTCTCACATCTTAGCCATGGATCATATCCCTAAGCTTTGATACCAACTGTGATGCCCCCAAAATAGGTATACATCACCTATTTTGAGTCGCCAAATACATGGTACAAAATACAAATACAACCTTAAATATACAACATGAGCTGTGAGTTTTAATACAAATATTGTCTTCTAGACAATATTCAAACTCAAAATAAGTCCTCAATACATTTATTATCACACTATTTCATAGAATAGTGAGGACTACTAATGCTATCATTTGGATCATCACTCCATTCTCCGACTAGTCCCTGCTACGTTCTCATTTCCTGAAGAGAACAATGAAAGCAAAAGGGTGAGCTCAACTAGCCCAGTAAGAAATATTATGACTAAGATAATGTAGAATAAATTATCATTAGCCTTCAACAGTGTTAAACTGATAAAATATAACAAACATCAAGTTTAACTGCAGCGGAACAAGCAATCCATTAGAAGAGTCAAGTAGATAATAAAATCTACTATCTTCTATGATTTAAAAGGTTTTTCATTACTTTTATCGTTGAGACTCAGCTTAATAAATAATCTACATCATCCCTGCACTACGGCCAAGGATATTCATTAGTATCACGACCATAAATTATCCATACACTACGGGTCAAGGATATTCGTGTATTCATCAATGGTCATGATCATGTCAACAAATCGTCCATCAATGCACTACGCCAATGAGGATTTTTACCACATCATTTGTAACATTACGATCATGATTATACCGAATAATCCCTGGTATAATCATACCAAGTCCATCTATGCACTACAGGCCACAGATGACTTTCAACATATTATAAACATGAGGATGATGACAATGATGTAAGAATTCAATAAAACAAGTTCAATGATAAATTTTTAAAGATTTATCATTTAATTTATCCAGAAATCAATAACGTCCAAATTGTCAACATGATACTATTTTGTGGAGTAAAATTCAAGAATGCTCAGAAGAATATTTTCATGAAAAGATACTGGATGAAACGCAAATATCAAGGATATTCCACTAATTTCATGGAGTATTGATAAGTAGGTTTTATACCTACTTGTCCGGTATCTATTACTTGAATTATTTACTTAATCTCATGTTTCGTAGTTACTTTTCATACATTTTATGTTATTTTGTAGGCGATGACACGACATTGGCATAAGGAAAGCAAGGAAAAGCATTTCAAACATCTTTTGGACCAAAATACTCAAGCAAATGCAAGAAGGGAATATTGAAGGACTTTTAACATCAAGTTGGATGCATGTTCTTGGCTTGGAACTTGGATTTTATGGTATCTCTACTTCTTAGCTTTCTG
This sequence comes from Panax ginseng, assembly GCA_020205605.1. Classification (NCBI taxonomy): domain Eukaryota; kingdom Viridiplantae; phylum Streptophyta; class Magnoliopsida; order Apiales; family Araliaceae; genus Panax; species Panax ginseng. Next base: position 53,778,088 of record CM035140.1, read on the forward strand.
GAACATCTTGAATCGTCCTAATCGGAGTTCGGATGTGAGAGTTAAGGCCTTTTTATCAACGAAGATCAATGCTAAGAGTTGTCATGTTTGCCCTTTACATAGCATCTACTTCAAGCTCGGTTTCCGCCTTAATCCGGACGGATTCTGTCCATCCTCAAAGCATGCGTGTTTTACCAAAGGACGTCGCAGTTAGAAAAAAGAGGCGGCATGGCGATACGCTAATGGCGCTCTCCAGCCACTCGTAAACGCCACTTGAACGCGACGGACGCGCCGAATAATGGCTTTGGGATGATGGAAGCGCTTAAAGCATGGAGAAAAGAGTTGTTTTAGGTTATTTGGTGTCCAATTTGAGCTAGAATAGGATTCTTAATTGCCTAACTTGCTAGGGGTGTCCAATGGAACTCTAAATCTTTGGAGTTTAACTTGGATTGGGAGGCTAGTTCTAAGACTCCATAAAATCCCTCTTGGGATAGATTTCTATGAACCTATTCTTTACTTTCTTTCTTAGATTAGGAACCCTACATTAGATTAGAATGGGAGATTGAAGCAACGTGGAGACCATTGAAGATCAAGAGCATGAGCTTGAGGAAGATGGAGATTTGCTGACAACAGATTTATTCTTTACTCTACTCTTATCTTTATCTTTTAAATGTGTATTCAATTGTGGATTCTTAGTTTTAATTCAATAATAATGAACTAATTCTTTGTTTGATATTACAATGGATCTTATTGTGTAGTTTATTTTAATATGCTTCGCTATCAATTATTATGTTCTATTGTGAGGATTGTCTATTGTGATTTGGACTTAATTGTTTAATTGATTGGCCATCAATTACCGTGATAATCTATATGAACTCGAGAGATGAAGTATTGATTTAGATCTTATCATGATAGCATGTGTTTGTGATTTCTCGCATAGATGGAATTCATGATTCGTATTTAGGATAGAGATATGCCTTTACGCCCATATGTAATCTTAAGAGAACTTGTGTTTTAAATCCTTTTTAATTCTAATTCACATAGAGATATAGTGGATTAGTTAATTAGGGTGTCTTGCTTAATTTAATCATCTGTGGATTTAAGTGAGTATGGGTATTATGCATCGAGAGATGGTTTTATCTGCTTTAGTGTTCTTGATTAACAATTCATGATAGAAAATAATTGATGAGAAGTGTGTTAACTTAAATGAAGCAATAAGTGAAGTTGTGATCTTAAATCTCCGTAATCTTAATTTAACTAGTAGTAATTAGAATTAGTTTACTTATAAATTGAAATTCATTCGTTTAAATAAGATTGAGTTGGTTACGGGTTAATACTTGGTGATTTGTATTAAAATTCCTCGTGGGAACGATACTCTACTTACTATTATATTACTTGTTGACCACGTATACTTGCGTGTTGTGCGTAATTAGATTTTACCCAACAAGTTTTTGGTTGGTCGATTTCGTTAATCAATGAATACGCAAGTATACACGATTCAACAAGTAATAAAGTGAAAGTAGAGTATCGTTCCCACGAGGAATTATTTAATAAAAATCACCAAGTACTAATTCTTAACCAAACTAATTTTATTTAAACAATCTCAAATCATGATTTTTCTAATTAAGAAAACTAAATTAACTAATTAAACTGAATTGCTTTATGAATGAATTCAAATAAATAAAGGTTAAGACTACAATATCCCCAATTATGAACTATAAAGTAGTTGTCCAATTATCCCAATTATTATGCCTAATGAGTTGTTAACAAGAATTCTCAAATGCCAAAAGTCTTTTTCCAAGTGATCAATTGACTTCTATTTAATCCAGATTAATCTTGTTATATTCCTATGCAAAACAATTGAAATAAACTCCTTCAATTCCAATTCCTTATGTGTTACATGCGGTGAACAGATATTTCCATTCAATTCATAAACATAATTATTCACTTTGCAAATAACTAAGTCACATGATATCATGCCCAGTTCTAACCCTAGAATTCCTCTTTCAATTCCTTCTAGAGTAACAAGGTAATTATTGATCAGATAATAAATAAATAAGCTCAAGACAAGATAAACAATTCACTTTGACATAAATAATTGGAATAAATCAAATAACTAATTTATAGACATAAAAGGTTCAATTGAAATCTTAATAAAAGAGTTAGTTCATAATTAATGAATTGAAACCAAGAATCCACAACTCAATAGACATTAAAAGATAAAAGTATGATAAGAGAAAAGAATAGAATCATTGTCAAGAAATCGATGCTCTCCCTTCGCTCTCGCTCTTGATCTTCAATGATCTCCAAGATCTTCAATGATCTCCAAGTTGCTTCAATCTCCAAAACTAATAAGAACTAGGGTTTATGTTCTAATCTAATGAAGTGTATCTCTAATCTAAGCTATATAATCACCCTTTATTTTATGTCTTACATCATGTATTTATAGGTTACAAGTTCAATTTTTAGCTTAGGAATAAACCCAATCCTATTTGGAGTCAAAAAGATGTCAAAATTCGCCCCAAAACGCGTCCAAACCTTTCGGTGCTCTTCCTCAGTACTTCAATACGGGAACTGGTCGATTCAGCCCATAGCTCTTCAGTATTTGGGAATAAGCTTGGTTTATGCCTTTGCCACGCGCCACTTTTTTTCTCGACATTTTTGCCCCAACGTTTTTTGGGAAAATGGCCATAACTTATTCGTCCAAACTCTGATTTTGATGATTCAAGATGTTCCGGAAAGAGGAGAAGTAGATCTACAACTTTTATTCTTTGAGATTTTCGAAATAAGGTCCGGAGAAATACTCAAATTATCTCCGAAGTTTATCTTTGTGTAAATGGTGTCGAGAAACGCGAATCTAGCCACCCTAAATGTCGATCCAAGTAAATTTTGTCCCAATTCCTACAAAACAACGTAAAACTTGCATGAATAGACACAAACACTTAAAAATATCCAAAAATTAAGCTCAAACACACTCAATTCATGTGTATAAAGCTCACTCATCAAGTATAGAAGCCAAAACTTTAACTGGTTGAGTATAATAGAATATATGAAACCAAGAATGGATTTTTTACCGCCATGCAGTAATCCACGTAGATGCATTATTCCAAATGGAATAATAAAGAATGGAATAATAGAAGAATTCACTGGCGTGTGTAATCCGCATGCTGAAAAGTTATTCCAATGTAATAATAAAGAATGGAACTGTGTCATGCGTAATCCGCATGCATGTGATATTCCAATGAATAATAAAGAATGGAACCGGTCATGCGTAATCCGCGCGGATGTGATATTCCAATGTAATAATAAAGAATGGAATAACAACAAAATTCACCGTGCATGCGATAGACCGCATGCATGATAAAAGTTATTCCAATAGAATAATAAAGAATGGAATAACAACCCTTACGAGTATTGAAAGAAAATAACTTTCTTCATGAATACGAAAGAATAATACCCTTACCTTAAAAAGAAGAGTATTCTGACGGGTAGGGCGGGGATATACTTGAAGAAAACTCAGACTATTTTCTACGCCAAAGCTTTCTTAAACTCTAAAGAAATACGCTCAAGATTATAGAAGAAGAATTCTCTGAATTTCTGGTGTAATTTTCAATTCTAACTAAGCATCCTATTTATAGGAGAATGGAAAGGATACTATGCTGGACTATGCAATAAAATATAATATATTCTATTTATAATCAAATAAAACAAAACTTTATAAAAAGTATTACTCGCTTTTATATAAAAAGTTTTACTATACAAACACTATGCGCAGCATTATACAAATATTATGCATAATAAAATATAATATATTTCATTTATAATCAAATAAAACAAAACTTTGTAAAAAGTATTCATTTTTATATAAAAAATTTTACTATCTGCAAAACACTATGTATAATAAAATATAATATATTCTATTTATAATCAAATAAAACAAAACTTTATAAAAAGTATTCTGTTTATATAAAAAGTTTTTTGTTTTATTACATTTATAATAATAATAATAAAACAACATGTATCACTATTATTATAATTCACAATATTAATCGACCAAATCGTTCCCAAGAAAGAGGGGGCTTTCCAATAAAAATTTCTCCCTATTGGCGCGCAATTAGATGACCAAACCTCTCATTGACAGAACTTTTAGATATCATCAATATTGCAAATAATAATATTAATAACTTTGTCGTCTCAATTATTGATTTAATAATATATAAAATATTGACAATAATTGAATCAAATAACGTGAGATACTATGCAACAATTTATTGTAGCAATAATTGAACAAAACCGAGTGACTTCTCATGTATGAAGCATCAATAATCAATATAGGTGCTACTATGCAACCACGCAGCATTATTGTACTTTTTAACATTGGGTGTTTCAACAGGTTAACAGTAAAACTTCCGTCGTTATTTTTCATAAAATATTTTGTCGTTTTCTCAATCGACAATAATTTCATTGTAGGGTCCACCAATGATGTGTGCCGTCATACAAATATTCCCTATTAAAACGAATATTCCCGACCAATCAAATATTATATAACAACTCATGCGTACTTTGCAAAATTTATAAATGTTACCCACAACTATAACATTATATCAAATTTACTCCATAATATTCAAAATGATATTTATAGAAAATTCATCTTTATTCATAAAAGTTGGGGTCTTACTGACTAAGTCATCCAAAGCGGTGATTGAACCTATTTGGCAAAGTGAGTGTAACCAACTCCGAGCTTTGTCTTTTAACGTAAATGTGAAACAACCTCAACCGTATAACATCTTCCCAAACATTGTTGAATTTAAAAGTGTCCCAAATTTCCAAGAAACTCAAGATGTGCTCGTTCGGATCATCTGTCGAACTACCCCAAATTGAACTACATTTTGTAGCATCGTGTGGACGCCCCCAAAATAGGTATACATCACCCATTCGAGTTGTCAATACATGGTATGAAACAACTACAACTTTATTATTACAAAAGAAAAAGCGTGAGTTTGAATACAAATATTATCTTATAAACAATATATATACTTAAATAAATCCTCATCACATTTATTGATACATTATTTTACAAAATGGTGAGGACTACTAAACAACTCTCTCTAGAACCTTCATTCCATTCCCAGACTCGCACTCGTTATATTCTCGCCTCCCGAGAAGAAAAAGGAACAAAAAGAAAAGGGTGAGCTCAACTAGCCCAGTAAAGAATATTATGACTAAGATAATATACAACAAATTATCGTTAATCTTCAATAGGGAAAAATCTAATAGAATACAATAGACAACAAGTTTTAAATCAATATTCGCAATGAAATAATAATTAATTAGAAGAGTTAAGTAGAGAATGCAAACTACTATCTTCTATGTATGAATTTAAAAGTTCATCGCTCATCTTTTATCCCCCGTAACATCAATCAATATATATCCGAATCAAATATTCATCTTTGCACTCATGTGCCAAAGATATTCATCATTGGTCATGTTCATCTAAACACACTGCTCATCCTCGCACTACGGGCCAAAGATATTCATTAGAAATCATTCATCTTTGCACTATGTGCCAAAGATATTCAATAATTTCATCATTTAAGATGAAGATGATGAAAAATATTTTTAAAGAAACGAATCCAAATTGAAACAAAATGACAAGGATTAAGGATTAAGGATTAAGGATTCGTACTTTGTTTTATCCATGTCCAAAAATACCTCAAAAATAATCATAGTGGTGTAAAATTCAAGAATGATCAAAACATGGATACAATCAAAGCTAGTATCCGAATAGATATTTTGGACTTAAAAGGAAAATTTTCATTTTTCAATGAATAGTGCCAGATTCGTGAATAATATCAGATATCGTGAATAGTGTCAGTATCGTGAATAAGTAACCCCGACACTAAAAGTTCCAAATTTGATTAAAAAGTTCAGATCAATACTTGACATAATGATATTAGAATAAATAATATCATTAAAAAAAAATATCCCTTACCTCGAAAGATCAAGACTTTAATTTGAAACAGGATATAAAGGCTATGACTTGAACTTGCACTTATAGCAATACTCAAAATATACTCAAAATACTCACAAGAATACGCTCGATAATATAGAGAGAAAACTTCAGTTACGGTGTAATTTTCAATTCTAACCTAAGCACCTTATTTATAGGAAAATGCTTAGAACACAAAAGCGAGAAAATTTAATATAATATTAATATATAAATTAAATTTTCCTACACCAACCATCCAAGAACTGAATTCACTCATTCAATACACATGTGTACACCATAATTATAATGAAAAAACGTTTTTGTTATTTAAAATATTTTAAACTTCCAAAAATCAATTATTTTGAACTTGAAACTTTAATAATTCACAATAAATAGCCCTTTTGTCAGAAAATTCGAAACTCGCGAATTTTTATAGGAAATTCAATTCTCTACAACTTTACAGAAGAAAGTTTTTCCAAATTCCAAACAGAAATTGACCGAAATTCACAAACGGGCGATTTTACAAGCTATTATCAAATTTTAGTCAAGAAATGGGGTCACCAGAGCACATAAAACATACTTTAAATATTTTTGGTAACAAAATACTCCTCCACATATACTCATATATCCCACATTCATCATAAAAATATCATTATTATTATTATATTATTAAAATATAATAATATATTTAAATGAATTATTTTATCAGAAAAAGATAAAATTTTAATTTTCAACAATTGTTATCTAATAATATTATTCAGATAATATGAATTATTGCTTCGATAATGAAAAATATTGTGTAATGACAATTATTGAAACAACAACAATATAAAATATCAACGCGGCAATTATTAAATCAATAAAATAAAATAATTGAACAAGAATTATCGTAACCATTATTGAGTAAAGGCCTTCTTCACGTAAGAATCAATAATTGGTGCAATACCGGTGTGCTATCTTGTGTTTTAACCAACCGAGTATCTTAATATTATTAATTGGTAACAATTACGCCCGTTATTTTTAAACAACTTATATTTGTCGTTTTCTTCATCCAATCGCTTTCAGTTATGGGCCCACAAAAGATCGCTGCGTCGTAAATGCATTTAATATTCTCCGACAAAGAAGAATATTCCACGACCAAATGAATATTCCCAAACAACAATGAATATTTTATAACCACTTGCTTATTTTGAAATATTTGGGTATTTTACCCATAACTATCCACATTAATCAAATCAACCCTTACTATTTCAAAATAATAAATAGAGAAAATTAAATTTCATTAATAATAAGTTGGGGTCTTACAACCTCCCTCCTTATGAAATTTCGTCCCTCGAAATTGACGACGACGTACGGTGTGTTTCAAAAGGTGAGGATACCTCGCTTTCATTTCCGTTTCCAATTCTCGTGTCATCTCCTCTATATAGCATGATTCTTCCACAAAACTTTAACTTGTGGTATGACCTTTTGTGCGTAGGACATGCTCCTTCCTATCCAAGATCTTCGACAGTACCTCTTTCATGACGTTAAGTCTTTGGCTATCTCGTCCGGTTCTAACTCTATAACGTGGTTCGGTCTTTCACATATTTACTGAAGCACCCGATATGTAAAACACATTATGAACACGAGACATACTCTCGAGGTAACGCGAGTTTATAGGCTACATTTCCTACTCGGTCAAGAATTTGAAATGGACCAATAAATCATGGATTGAGCTTTCCTCTCTTCCCAAATCTTGTAACTCCCTTCCATAGAGCAACTCACAACAATACATGATCCCCTATACTAAATTTCACGTCCTTTCGATGAAGATCCGCATAACTCTTTTGTCGATCTTGTGACGTTTGTATACGTTATTGAATCATTTGGATCTTTTCGGTAGTCATACGTACTAACTCGGGTCCCAACAATGTTGCTTCACCCACCTCATCCCAACATATTGGAGAGCGACACTTTCGTCCATATAATGCTTCAAATGGAGCCACACCTATACTTGCCTGATAACTGTTGTTGTAGGAGAATTTCACCAATGGTAAATACTTATCCCAACTACCCTTGAAGTCTAGGACACAAAGTCTTAATAGATCTTCAAGAGTTTGAATAGTCCTCTCTGATTGTCCATCCGTTTGAGGATGGTATGCCGAACTGAATCGTAAATCCGTGCCCATAGCTTTTTGCAAGCTAACCCAAAATCTTGAAGTGAATCTTGGGTCACGATCCGAAACTATGGATATTGGCATGCCATGCAACCTCACAATCTCATTTACATATATACTAGCAAGACGTTTAAGGGAATAAGTCTCCCGTATCGGCAAGAAATGAGCAGACTTGGTTAATCTATCAACAATAACCCAAATGGCATTGATGCCTTGAGAAACCGTAGGAAGACCCGTAACGAAATCCATGGTAATGTGTTCCCACTTCCATTTCGGAATCTCAAGTGGTTGCAACGGACCCTTAGGTACTAGATGCTCCGCCTTTACACGTTGACAAGTTAAACACATCGAGATAAACTTTGCAATCTCTCTCTTCATATTGTTCCACCAAAATGTATGTCGAAGATCACAATACATTTTAGTACTTCCAGGATGGATTGCAAATGGTGTATTGTGTGCCTCCATCATAATCTTGTACTTCAAATCAGAGTCGTTAGGAACACAAAGTCTAGAGTGGACTCGAAGTATTCCTTCTTCATCAATTCTCGCTTTCGGAATAGCACCTTCTTGTACTTTCTTCTTCATACGCATCAGCTCTCGGAGTCGGTGGCTTGAGCAACCTTAACTTTTTCTATTAAAGTTGGCTCTATGCGTATACTTGACATCATCGCACTCATTCCTGCATATGATCTTCTACTCAACGCGTCAGCTACCACGTTCGCTTTTCCAGGATGGTATTGAATAGTGTGGTCGTAATCTTTTAACAACTCAAGCCAACGTCGTTGCCGCATGTTGAATTCCTTTTGCGTGAAGAAATATTTGAGGCTTTTATGGTGCGAATATATCTCCACTTTCTCCCCATATAGATGGTGCCTCCGGATCTTTAGACGAAACGATCGCCGCTAACTCTAGATCATGAGAAGGATAATTCCTCTCTCATATTCTTTAAGTTGTCGCGAGGCATAGGCTATGACTTTCCCGTTGCATGAGAACACATCCTAACCCTTTGCTCAAGCATCGGCCAGATAACAAATCCATCCGAACCGGATGGTATTATTTAGAAAAAAGTGCCGAAATGAGTCTCTCTTGATCTCTTGGAAACTCTTCTCGCATTCCTCGTTCCATACGAATTTTATATCTTTAAAGTCAATTTGAGTTAATGGAGTAGCGATTCGAGAAAATCCTTCCACGAATCTCGATAATAACCACTAAGCCCTAAAGCTATATGACTTTACGACGACTTGATTTGCTCCCAACTTTGTATTGCTTCAATCTTCGCCGGGTCCACGGATACTCCATGTTTTGACACCACGTGCCCAAGAAATGCTACTTCCTCAAGATAGAACTCGCATTTCTTTAATTTGGCATATAGTTTATTTTCACGAAGCCTTTGGAGTACCAGCTTCAAATGGTGCTCATGATCTTCACGACTTTTGGAATATATGAGGATGTCATCAATAAAAATAACAACGAACTGATCCAAATATTCCTTGAATACTCGGTTCATCATATCCATGAAAGTCGCAGGAGCATTAGTCAATCCAAAAGATATGACTAAGAATTCATAATGCCGTCATCGGAGTTCGAAGGCGTCTTTGGAATATCCTTAGTTCTAATCTTCAGCTGATGAAATCCAGAACGAAGATCAATTTTTGAAAAGAATTATGCTCCTTGCAACTGGTCAAACAAATCATCAATACGAGGTAGAGGATACCTATTCTTGATGGTGACATGGTTCAATTCCCGATAGTCAATACAAAGTCGCATACTACAAATCTTTCTTCTTTTATGAATAAAACAGAGCACCCCCAACGAGATGTACTAGGACGAATGAAACCGATGTCCAACAACTCTCGTAGTTGGACCTTTAACTCTGAAGTTCAATAGGAGCCATTTGATATGGGGTTTTAGAAATGGGCTTTGTACCGGGTTCAAGATCAATAAAGAATTCAACTTCACGTTCGGGGTAGGTAAGGGAAGTTCTTCAGAAATACGTCAGAAAAATAACAATAGAATATTATTCAAATTTGACGTGTCTTTATTCAAATCCATAACATGGGTTAAGAAAGCTTAACATCCGCTTTTTCAATAAACGAATTGCTTTATGATTAGATATGATGGTGATTGATTTTAATGGTTTAGTTGCTTAAATTGCATACAACGAGGTTGGTTAGGAATATGAAAACTAACAACCTTATTTAAAACAATCAATTTTGGCATAATGAGTAGTTAACCAATCAATCCCTAAAATCACATCAAAAGCAAGTATCTTTAAAGAGATAAGGTCAACGGTAAGGTGATGGTGCCAACTTGAATCAAACAAGATTTATAAGCGGTGGATGTGATGAAAGTTTCTCCTAACGGAGTTTCCACAGATAGGTCAAAGTCTAATTTCTCCTGAGTCAAGTTTAAACGTTGAGCACAAGCAGAGAGATAAATGAATGGGTAGCACCGAAGATCAAGTAAGGTATAAACTTCGCAAGAATTTATAAATAGCTTACCGTGATCACCTCGTTTGGGTTCCTCGCATTTTGACCGAACCACAACAAACGCTTCTTCCAGAACTGTTGACTTTGACTTTTTCGAGCAGTCTTTTGAGTCAAATCCCTCATTGAACTAGGTTTCGCTCTCTGCACAATCTCGAAAGCGATATGTCCTTCCTTTCCACAATTATAGCATACCTTGAACTGTTGTGGGCGGTTTGATGATATGTCCCTCTTTCCCGCATTTATATCATATGATGGGTGGTTATTCTCCTCCTTAGAACCGATTCTTGTCACGCAAGACTTTGTCGTCTTCACATGGTCGTTGTTAAATCTCCTATTTTTAAAATCTCCTCCGACTCGCGCTTTTTATTTTCATGGCCATGATTACCACCAGTGGTTACCATTTTTGTCCATCTTTTATTTCTCCGTTGGTTATCGTTGTTTTGTTGACTCGCTATCTCCCAGATGATCCTCGATTGTGGTCCCTCGGTTGACCGTATTTCGTTATCTCGCTCTAATAATTGAGCCTCATTTTACAACATCCTAATAGAGAAAATTTATGAGAAATGAGATATTGTCGTATCTGGGGTTTCAAACCTCTCGTAAACATCCGCGTCACACGTTCCTCATTCTCCACCAAATGAGGTGCAAACTGGATAACTCTACAAACTTTGCCTCGTCTTTGGGACACCGTCATGTTATTTTGTTATAATCGATGAACTCCACTTCCTTCATATAGACGAACACTTTCGTGAAAGTATTTGTCATTAAATAGTTTCAAACGTCTCCCAAGACATCTTTGAGTGCAATTTGGATGGGTACGCTTCATGACTCCCACCATGAGTCGCCTCGCCACGGAACATAAAGGTGGCGAATGGAACCTTCATTTCTCTCGTGCATCCCAAGACATCGAATATCTTGGTAATTTGCTTGTCCCATGTTTTTACGCCATGATCGGATCTGGCTTTCCTTAAATTCTTGTGGTCCCAACTCTTTGAACTGCTTTGTTTGTGACAACCCGTGAATTGCTATCATTTCCTCCTCATATTTTGAACACGAGACTCCTCTAAATCGATTTTGCATGAAGCGCAAAAAGGCTTCTAAACATCCCCTCGTTCATCATCTTCTCAGTGGTGTTGTTCACAGGAGGAACATTGCCAGCCTATTGCACGTTCTCCTCGTTGGTGAGTACAGGCGTCTCCACGGTCTCATTTCCACTGTTAATATTCTCAATCGACATTCTCAAATCATCGTCATAAAACAAGGGTTAATTAAGGAAACCAATATATCACATAATATCCCCATATAATTGACCAACTAACAAATAAGCTTAGGTAGGACACACTAGCGAAGGATTTACTCGTCTCTCCCTCCTAGTTCTATTCCCGATCTCCGCCAGAGATCATATCCCTAAGCTCGATACCAACTTTGGCGCCCCAAAATAGGTATACATCACCCATTCGACGAGTTGTCAATACATGGTACGTAAACAACTACAACTTTATTATTACAACAAGAAAAGCGTGAGTTTGAATACAAATATTATCTTCTAAACAATATATATACTTAAATAAATCCTCATCACATTTATTGATACATTATTTTACAAAAATGGTGAGGACTACTAAACAACTCTCTCTAGAACCTTCATTCCATACTCCAGGCTGTACTCGTTATATTCTCGCCTCACGAGAAGAAAAATGGAACAAAAAGAAAAAGGGTGAGCTCAACTAGCCCAAGTAAAGAATATTATGACTAAGATAATATACAACAAATTATCGTTAATCTTCAATAGGAAAAATCTAATAGAATACAATAGACAACAAGTTTTAAATCAATATTCGCAATGAAATAATAATTAATTAGAAGAGTTAAGTAGAGAATGCAAACTACTATCTTCTATGTATGAATTTAAAAGTTCATCGCTCATCTTTTATCCCGTAACATCAATCAATATATATCCGAATCAAATATTCATCTTTGCACTACACAGCCAAAGATATTCATCAATGTTCATCTTCATCATTTAAGGCCAAAGATATTGATTGAAAATTCATATTTTGAGGCCAAAGATAAATAATATCATCATTTAAGATCGAAGATGATGAAAATAATAAAAACCGAATCCGGAAAGCAAAATGACAAAGATTAAGGATTAAGGATTCGTACTTTGTTTTATCCATGTCCAAAAATACCTCAAAAATAATCATAGTGGTGTAAAATTCAAGAATGATCAAAACATGGATACAATCAAAGCTAGTATCCAGAATAGATATTTTGGACGAAAAGGAAAATTTTCATTTTTCGATGAATAGTGCCGTATTCGTGAATAGTGCCGTATACGTGAATAGTAACCTCGACACTAAAAGTTCCAAATTTGATTAAAAAGTTCAGATCAATACTTCGGTATAATGATATTAGAATAAATAATATTATTAAAAAAAAATATCCCTTACCTCGAAAGATCAGTACTTCTAGTTGAAACACCGGATATAGGCTATGACTTGAACTTGCACCGTATAGCAATACTCAAAATATACTCAAAATACTCACAAGAATACGCTCGATAATATAGAGAGAAAACTTGATTTACGGTGTAATTTTCAATTCTAACCTAAGCACCCTATTTATAGGAAAATGCTTAGAACACCAAAGCAGAAAATTTAATATAATATTAATATATAAATTAAATTTTCCTACACCAACCTTCCAAGAACTGAATTCAGCTCATTCAATACACATATGTAACACACCATAATGAAAAAAACGTTTTTGTTATTTAAAATATTTTAAACTTTCAAAAATCAATTATTTCGGAGCTTCGAAACTTCAATAATTCACAATAAATAGCCCTTTTGTCAGAAAATTCGAAACTCGAGACTTTTTATAGGAAATTCAATTCTCTACAACTTTACAGAAGAAAGTTTTTCCAAATTCCAAACAGAAATTGACCGAAATCCACAAACGGGCAATTTTACAGGCTATAATCAAATTTTAGTCAAGAAATGGGGTCCACCGACACATAAAACATGTTTTAAATATTTTTGGTAACAAAAATACTCCTCCTCCACATATACTCATATATCCCACATTCATCGTAAAAATATCATTATTATTATTATATTATTAAAATATAATAATATATTTAAATGAATTATTTTATCAGAAAAAGATAAAATTTCAATTTTCAACAATTGTCACATTAAAAAAATTTTCCATCTATATCCACATAAAATCAATATTTTCCTCATCATATGAATCAATAATTAATTATTCATAAATAATATTACAAAATCACAATATTGACAAACAGTGCGTTCCTCAGAAAGAGGGACTTTCCAATAAGAATTTCTCCTTACTTGGCGCATTGCAATTAGGTGACCAAACCTCTCCTTAGATGTAACTTTCTAGACATTGCCAATAATGTTATCTAATAATATTATTCAGATAATATGAATTATTGCTTCGATAATGAAAAATACTTATGTAATGACAATTATTGAAACAATGACAATATAAAATATCAACGCAAAGAATTATTAAATCAATAAAATAAAATCTTCGAAGCAGTAATTATCGTAACCATTATTGAGTAGTGCCTTCTTACGTAAGAATCAATAATTGGTGCAATACTGCAAGTGCTACTCTTGTGTTTTAACCACCGAGTATTTTAACAAGATTAATCAGTAATAACTACGTCGTTATTTTTAAACAACTTATATTTGTCGCTTTTTTCATCCAATCGCTTTTTTCGTTATGGGGCCCACAAAAGATCTGCGCCGCATTTAATATATTCCCGACAAAGAAGAATATTCCACGACCAAACGAATATTCCCAAACAACAATGAATATTTTATAACCACTTGCTTATTTTGAAATATTTGCAGTATTTTACCCATAACTATCCACATTAATCAAATCAACCCTTACTATTTCAAAATAATAAATAGAGAAAATTAAATTTCATTAATAATAAGTTGGGGTCTTCTAATCATATCATTCCGGTTTGATATAAAGCTGTTTTTGCATTAATTCTTTGGTCACCGAATACTAGATTGTATACATATGACTGTCGGCATGGCATAATCCCTAAGTGATTTTTGTTCTTCCCCTGCCATTTCTACTGGTATTTCTTGTACCGCCAGATCTTCTTCCAATGGTATAACCTCACTAGTCAATCGTAATTTTCGGAACTTCCTTTCGATATCGTCTATATAAGGAAAAAGTTCCTTTTTAGCTTATGATCTAGTGTGCATACACTTTCAAAGAACTCCTGCAATCACAAGAAGAAAAGAAATAAATAACGTTTAAATTAAGACCGAATTGATTATAACTAATATGGAATTAATATTAATAAAGAATTCCCTGGCAGCGGCGCCAAAAACTTGTTGGTTGATTTCACAATCAATAAATACGTGCAAGTGTACACGGTCAACAAGTAATAAAGGGATAAAATTAAGTGTCGAACCCACGGAGAATTCCAATCAATAAACTCCAACTACTAGTACTATACCAATTCAATTTTATTTAAACCACTGCAAAGTATGGTGATTCTAATTAAGAAAACTAAATTAATCAATTAAAACTAGATGACTCTAAAATTAATTTAAATAATTAAAGAATAAAACTGTGACGCCCCTAAAACAGGTATACATCACCCATTTTGAGTCGCCAGATACAAGGTACAGAATACAAATACAACTTAATTATTATACAAATGTGTAAAATACGACAAAACATAGTTTTGTGAGTTTTAATACAAATATTGTCATCTAGACAATATCCACACTCAATGGAGTCCTCATTATATTTATTATCACACTATTTCACGAATAGTGAGGACTACTAATGCACCATCTAGGACCATCACTGCTTCCCGACTAGTCCCAATTTACGTTCTCATTTCACGAAGAGAACAGTGAAAGAAATGGTCAGCTTAACTAGCCCAGTAAGAAATATTATGACTAAGATAATGCAGAATAAATTATCATTAGCCTTCAACAATGTTAAACTGATAGAATATAATAGACAACAAGTTTAACTGCAGCGGAACAAGCAATCCATTAGAAGAGTCAAGTAAAGTATAAAATCTACTATCTTCTATGCTTTAAAAAAATTTTCATCAACTTTATCGCTGAGACTCAGCTTAATAAATAAAATCGAATCATCCCTGCACTACGGCCAAGGATATTCATGTAATCATCAATGGTCACGTCTATATCAAATAATCTCTGGTCATAATCATACCAACAAATGTCCATCAATGCACTACAGGCCACTGAGGACTTTTACCACATCATTCGTCACATTACGGTTATGATTATACCGCATAATCCCTGGTCATAATCATACTAAGTCCATCTATGCACGTAAGCCAAAGATGACTTTCATTACAATATAAGCATGAGGATGATGACAATGACATAATAATTCAATAAAATAAGTTCAAGAATAAATTTTAAAGATTAATAAGTTAATTTATCCTGAACTCAATAACGTCCAAATTGTCAACATGATACTGCTTTGTGGAGTAAAATTCAAGAATGCTCAAAAGAATATTTCCATGAAAAGATACTGGATGAAGCGCAAATATCCAAGATATTCTACTAATTTCATGGAGTATAGAAGCTAAAACTTTAACCAACTGAGTATAATAGAATATATGAAACTGCAAATGGATCTTCACCCGCCATGCGGTAATCCACGTATATAGATCATTTCCACAATTTAATAAGGAATGAATACAAAGGATCATTCACCATGCATGTGGTAATCCACATGAGCGAGTTATTCCAATGAATAATAAAGAATGGAATAATGAAGGATTCACCATGCGATGCGATCGCACACAAACAAAGTTATTCCCAATAGAATAATAAATAATGGAACCAGTCCAAAGCAGTAAACGCATGTGATAGGATATTTCGACAGAATAATAAATAATGGAATCAGGTCTGGCGTAAACGCACAGACAAGATATTCCGACAGAATAATCAATAATGGAACCAGGTCCGGCGTAAATGCATATTGGGTAAAATCTATATACGCACAACACGCAAGTATACGTGGTCAACAAGTAATAAAGTGATGAGTAGAGTATCGTTCCCACAGAGAATTATTTAACAAAAATCACCAAGTACTAACCCGTAACCAACTCAATCTTATTTAAACGAATGAATTTCAAATTATATAAATTAAACTACTATTAAATTCTACTAGTTAAATTAAGATAACGGAGATTTAAGATCACAACTTCACTTATTGCTTCATTTAAGTTAACACACTTCTCATCAATTATTCTCTATCCTGAATTGTTAATCAAGAACACTAAAGCGAGATAAAACCACCCTCTCATTGCATAATACCCATATTAACGTCAATCCACAATTAAGATAGAAATTCGTTAAACACCTTAATCAACTAACCCACTATATCTCTATGTGAATTACAATTGAAGAAGGTTTAAGAATAATTTCTCTATCCAATTACATGTGATGTTAAGCGTATCACTACCTTAACAATAATCAAAAATCTGCTATTGACAAAATTCATGACACATGCTATCATGATAAGATCTAAATCAATACTTCATCTCTCGAGTTCATATAGATTATCACGGTAATTGATGGCCAATCAAATAAACAATTAAGTCCAAATCATAATAGACAATCCTCACAATAGAACATAATAATTGATAGCGAAGCATATTAAAATAAACTACACAATAAGATCCATTGTAATCTCAAACAAAGAATTAGTTCATTGAATTAAAACTAAGAATCCACAATTGAATATACATTAAAAGATAAAAATAAGAGTAGAGTAAAGAATAAATCTGTTGTCAGCAAATCTCCATCTTCCTCAAGCTCCTGCTCTTGATCTTCAATGGTTTTCAAGTTGCTTCAATCTCCAAAACTATTTAGAACTAGTGTTTTGATCTAATTTACTCTAATCTAATCTAATTGAATCCTCTATCTAGTCTCTAATCTCCCTAATCCTTGTGATTCTCCCCCTTTTATAAGTCTCTTCATATGTCTTTAAGTCCTCTTGGAAGTTCTCTTGGAAGTCCTTGTGTAAATCGGATCGAAACAATCTTTTCCGGACTCAAATTGGACCAAAATTCGCATTTTTGCGCATTTTTCAGGCTACCCGCCTGGCGGGGTTTATGTTGATTTAGGGCCCGCCGGTGGGCTATAGGGTTCGACTTATGGCTTGTACGCCCACCCGTGGCGGTTTTGTGATAGAAAATTTTTTGCTCTAACGTCCTTTGGAAAAACGGCCATAACCTTTGATCCGGGAAGAGTTTCGAGGCCTGCCACCTATCAAATCGAAGATATCGACGAGATCTATAACTTTTATTCTTTGAGAATTTAGAAATAACGAACGGATGAAGGTCGAAATTGGGCTGGAAGTGACTGCTATGCAAATGACCACCCAAAGCAGTGACGTTCGACGTCGTTGGTACAAATGTCATAACTCTCGCATCCGAACTCCGATTTTGATGATTCAAGATGTTCGGAAAGCTAAGAAGAAGCTCTACAATGTAATCCAATTTCCAAACCAAGAACATGAAATAAACATAAAAGCCCAAACGATGTCCGGATTGTTTTTCTTTGCGTTTTCATACCAATTCTTTGCTATTTCAACTCCCAAGCATATAATCTACAAAACGAACACAAAATGCATGAAAAGTAACTAAGAAACATGAGATTAAGAAAATAATTCAAGTAATAGATACCGGATAAGTAGGTATAAAATCCACTTATCAAATACCCCCAAACTTAAACATTTGCTTGTCCTCAAGCAAAAACACAAAACAACAATGCTATGCAATGCAACTAATCTACATGCCTACGAATCCAGCAGTAATGATAAAAACAAGTCTATTCAATCGGCCTTAGAAAAATCAAGTAAACACGATAATACATCATATCAAAACTCATTAGTAATTTCTCAATCAATTATCAAATCTTAGACTATTATCACTAATATAGTGCGTGTGTGCTCCACAACAATGTTAACTGATATAAAATCAAATTTAACACATAACAAGTCTCTTCGAAGGCATCATACGGTGTAAACTCAAGAAATCCAAAAACAAGCTAGATCCAACTAAAATCAAACAATTACCAATATCATGGGTCAACATGGGATACTTATGCTTTATTTTTTCATCTACGGGGCTTTTTGCTCTTATTTCCCGTTTTATTCAAAAAAATTTATATACACATAGCTATGCAATGTCTTATTCCCTTAGGCTTTTAATGCTACCTTAACGAGCTTTCGACCAAAGACTCCTGGACCATTAAGACCTTAGGCGCTAGGTGTAAAGACAATCCCCTCGGCTTACTTACTTAAGTAACAAAGGCCACAAAACTAGACAAAACGCCATACGGTGTTTATTCATACTTTTTTCTTTTCTTTTTTTTTTTCTCTTTTCTTTTCATTTTTTTTTTCTTTTTATATAGCTTATATACCCCAAATATTCCCCAAACTTAGGTTCTTGTCTAACTTTAGCCATCACTATTTATTCTTGTCATTCTTTCATTCAAACTAGCATTATCCTTTAGAATCCCATTATGTATCAATTTAAACTCAATCAATCAACAAGTTGTTTTCTTGTTTATCCTTATTATACGGTTTCAAGCAGAAAAAGACTCAATTCATAACAAGAAATCACATCAAAGCTCTAATAGTCGAAGATTATACTTGTTTACCCAATTCCAATCTCATCATTGGCCAAAATAAACTGTAAACTATCTAACAACTGGATTCATGCAAATGAACATAGTAACTAACTATTATTTTTTTTGAATTTTTGAATTTTTTTTTATAGTTATAAATAAAAACTATTATGCAACTACTCTACTATGCAAACTATTATGCAATTACACTACATGAATGCAAACATAAATAACCCTAAATTATTTAACTCCCCCAAACTTAACAATTACAATGTCCTCATTGTAAAATAAAGCATAAAGTGGACGAGGACTTCCCTATAATCATTTAAGCTTGTGGTGATGGTGGCGTTAGCGGCGACGATCATTTTCCTATCCATTGAACCTCCAATACCTACAATGAAGAGAGACAACATGGATTAGAATAGCACTTGGATTCCTATCTACTAAATAAACTAGGAAAGCATATAAATAAATAAAAAAATTCTGGGTTGCCTCCCAGTTAGCGCTTGAATTATAGTCTTTTCATTTGACTATATGTCTCGGGTCAACGCTATCCAATTCCTCTTCGATAATTGAGGAACCCTCCATCCATCAGTAGCAAATAATCCTTTGGGAGGTTCCCAAAAGCGATGGCCATAGCATAAAAGTCACCTAGCATGCTCTGACTCGGTATAATCTCCATGAAGAAGGGCACATGACTAGGTGTTATCTCCATTGTGTTTGTGATCATATGTGGGCATGGAAGTGTGTCAAACACAATGGGCTCTTCGTCTATCTTCTCTTTCTCTTCCCACCACGGCTTCATTGTTGCACTAGCTCTCATGTCATAAAGAGCAGCACTGCCACTACATGGCTACCAAGTGGGCATGATTTTGCAAATCTAATAGGATTCTTGAACTTTGGTGGAGAAGGAAATTGGGGGCACTAATAACATCGGCTCATCCTTGTTAGTACTTATAGTTAGTTCTCCACCCGACCTTGTTGTCATTATCCCCATTTGTCTCTTTTTTTTCAACATCTCGTGTCTCATCCAGATGTAGATTTGGCTCGGGCACTTCATCGATCTGGAATCCTCATCATAACACCAATTATTTTGAGGGCGGTTGTTCAAGGCTTTGAGCATTTGATCTATCAGTTACGTAGATTTTGAATTGACCTCGCTTGATTGCTCATCTTCTCCTCATTTGCTGCTACAAACTTGAAAAACAATTCCTCCAACCTTGAATTATCATCTCTTGTGGCCTTTAGAGGTGGACATGAAAAGAATTGGTGTGTATGTTGAATTTGGGCGTAGTATTGGTCTTCATAATTGTAGCTCCATGATGAATTCGGGTGATACCCCCAAACTTGATGATAATTATCATATCCATACTGATTGAGGTCGTTACCACCATACTGTACCGGCCCAAGATTAATGGTGCATTGATGACTCGGATGATTGCCAGCCAATAGTCACACATAAGCGCCATCCTTCGACTCCATTGAATTTGCCAAAAGCGTCCAACTTCCTCGAAAGTTCTTCAATGCAATGTCTTGACATTGCAAAAATGCATTAAGTCCATCAAGCCCCATTCCCTTAGTTGAGTCATGTTCGTGTATGGCCATTGATACATAAAAGTCATCCATAGTACACGAAAAGAGAGAAATATAGGAAGAGAATTAAAATAAAAATAAAAATGTTTAAATGAAGACTAATTTGATTGAAATTAATATTGGCAAAGAGATATTAAACTAATTCCCCGGCAACGGCGCCAAAAACTTGTTGGGTAAAATCTATATACGCACAACACGCAAGTATACGTGGTCAACAAGTAATAAAGTGATGAGTAGAGTATCGTTCCCACATAGAATTATTTAACAAAAATCACCAAGTACTAACCCTTAACCAACTCAATCTTATTTAAACGAATGAATTTCAAATTATATAAATTAAACTACTATTAAATTCTACTAGTTAAATTAAGATAACGGAGATTTAAGATCACAACTTCACTTATTGCTTCATTTAAGTTAACACACTTCTCATCAATTATTCTCTATCCTGAATTGTTAAACAAGAACACTAAAGCAGATAAAACCACCTCTCGCTGCATAATACCCATATTAACGTCAATCCACAATTAAGATAGAAATCCGTTAAATACCTTAATCAACTAATCCACTATATCTCTATGTGAATTACAATTGAAGAAGGTTTAAGAATAAGTTCTCTATCTGATTAACAGTGATGTCAAGCGTATCTCTACCTTAACAATAATCAAAAATCTGCTATTGACAAAATTCATGACACATGCTATCATGATAAGATCTAAATCAATACTTCATCTCTTGAGTTCATATAGATTATCACGGTAATTGATGGCCAATCAAATAAACAATTAAGTCCAAATCATAATAGACAATCCTCATAATAGAACATAATAATTGATAGCGAAGCATATTAAAATAAACTACACAATAAGATCCATTGTAATCTCAAACAAAGAATTAGTTCATTGAATTAAAACTAAGAATCCACAACTGAATACACATTAAAAGATAAAAATAAGAGTAGAGTAAAGAATAAATCATTGTCGGTAAATCTCCATCTTCCTCGAGCTCCTGCTCTTGATCTTGATGGTCTTCAAGTTGCTTCAATCTCAAAACTATTTAGAACTAGTGTTTTGATCTAATTTACTCTAATCTAATCTAATTGAATCCTCTATCTAGTCTCTAATCTCCCTAATCCTTGTGATTCTCCCCCTTTTATAAGTCTCTTCATATGTCTTTAAGTCCTCTTGGAAGTTCTCTTGGAAGTCCTTGTGTAAATCGGATCGAAACAATCCTTTCCGGACTCAAATTGGACCAAAATTCGCACTTTTCACGCATTTTCTGGGCTACCCCCGCCCCGGCGGGCTAGGGTTCTGACTTATGGCTGGTACGCCCACCCCGGCGGCAGTTTTTTGATGGAAAATTTTCTGCCCTGACGTCCTTTGGAAAAACGGTCATAACCTTTGATCCGGGAAGAGTTACGAGGCCTGCAACCTATCAAATCGAAGATATCGACGAGATCTACAACTTTCATTCTTTGAGAATTGAGAAATAACAAACGGATAATGGTCGAAATTGGGCTGTAAGTGACTGCTATGCAAATGGCCACCCAAAACAGTGACGTTCGACGTCCGTTGGTACAAATGTCATAACTCTCGCATCCGAACTCCGATTTTGATGATTCAAGATGTTCTGAAAAGCTAAGAAGAAGTTCTAAAATGTAATCCAAGTTCCAAAACCAGAACATGAAATAAATATAAAAGCCCAAACGATGTCCGGATTGCTTTTCTTTGCATTTTCATACCAATTCTTTGCAATTTCAACTCCCAAGCATATAATCTACAAAACGAACACAAATGCATGAAAAGTAACTAAGAAACATGAGATTAAGCAAATAATTCAAGTAATAGATACCGAATAAGTAGGTATAAAATTCACTTATCAATGCACAGACAAGATATTCCGATAGAATAATAAAGATCGGAATATTAGAAGAATTTCACCATGTATGCGATACTTCGCATAAACAGGTTATTCCAATAGAATAATAAGAATGGAATAACAGAAGAATTTCACCATGTATGTGGTACTTCGCATATACAGGTTATTCCAACATAATAATAAAGAATGGAATAACAGAAGTTCTCTTCATGAATACGAAAGAAATAATACCCCTTACGAGTACAATAAATAATATCCCTTACCTTATAAGAAACTGGATATTGGAGTAGTGAAGTAGCATAATACTTTTCTTCTTTCTCTCTATAGTTTCTCTCTCTAGAGTTTTAGTGAATTCGTAAGAAATAATGAAGGAATGAGCTTTATTTATAGGAGAATGGGTGAATAGTAACTAATTCATGAGCGGTCCATTGATTTACTATTAAAACTTAAAGCAACGGTCCATACTGATTTATTATTAAAACTTTAAACCAGCGATCCATATTGATTTACTATTATAACTTTCCACCAGCGGTCCATATTTATTTCCTATTATATCTTCAACCAATGGTCTGAAAAATTAGCACATTTCCTCATGGAATAATATTGTACCCAAAAATGATTTGGACCGAAAAGAAATAGTACCCCGTGAATAGTAACTCGTGAATAGTCACTCGTGAATAGTAACTTGTGAATAGTAACTCATGAATAGTAACTCGTGAATAGTAACTCGTGAATAGTAACTCGTGAATAGTAACTCATGAATAGTAACTCATGAATAGTACTCCGACACGAAAAGTGTTCCAAATACCCGAGTGAACAAAACTATAGTGAATAGTAACTTGTGAATAGTACTCCGACACGAAAAGTACCCCGAATACCCGATTGGTCAATATAACCTCCAGACATAAATTATTATCGAAATAAATGTCGATTTCTACTAACACTAATAATCTCAGCACAATGGAACTATCAATTTCATCTTTAATCAACACAAACTTATTCATCATTAATATTATAACTCATAATATTTAACAACCAGGTCATTCTCAGGAAAGAGGGGCTTTCCAATAAGGATTTCTCTTTATTGGCGCGCAATTAGGTGACCAAACCTCTCCTTGACAGAAATTCTACATTGTCAATACTGCAAATAATAATATGAATAACTTTGCCGTCTCAATTATTGATTTAATAATAATAAATATTATGCAGATGATACTATGACAATAATTGAATCAATAATATGAGAGATATGATGCAGCAATTACTGTAGCAATAATTGAGTATAAGCCGGTGACTTTTACGTAAGCATCAATAATCAATACAGGTGTCTGCTCTTATGCAACCACGCCGCATTCTTTGTACTTTTACTACCGAGTAGTTCAACAATTTTAACGGTAACACTTTCGTTGTTATTTTTATAAAAATATTTTTATCATTTTCTCAATCCGACAATAATTCCGTTATGGGGTCCACCAATGATTGTATGCAGTAAATACGAGATATTCCCCAAACAAAAAGAATATTCCCTGAAACCAATTGAATATTATACAACAACTTGCATACTTTGCAAAATTTATAAATATTACCCACAACTATAACATTATATCAAATCCACACCATAATATTTAAAAAATATTTGAGAAATTTAAATCTTTATTCATAAAATTTGGGGTCTCACAATCTCCCCTCCTTGTGAAATTTAGCCCTCAAAATTTACGTCACGCATACCTAGTATCTTAGAAGAGATGAGGATACCTTGACTTCATTTCAGATTCTAACTCTTGAGGTATAACCTTTGAGTGTTGAATACGATCCTTCTTATCCAAGATTTTAACACGTATCTCTTCATACGTTAAATTTTCTGCTATCTCGTCTAGTTTTAATTCAATAATGTGGTTCGGGTCGTCCACATATTTACGTAACATCGATACGTGAAAAATGTTATGAACACGCGACATACTTGGTGGTAAAACGAGTCTATAGGCCACAGTTCCTACTCGATCAAGGATTTCAAATGGGCCAATAAAATCGAGGGTTGAGATTTTCTCTCTTCATTGATTCTTGCTTCTAGAATAACGCCCTCTTGAACCTTCTTCTTCACATTCATCATTTCACGAGTATGTAGCTTGGCGACTTTAACTTTATCGATTAAAAGTCTATTCTAATCGTATATTCGTTATCTTCACGTGGGTCCCTAGAGTCTTTAACTCTATCTCCATCATTTGTAAGTTATACGAAATGGGTCTTTGTGTTAAAAACATCACACTCGTAAACGCATACGATCTTCTACTCAACGCGTCAGCTACCACGTTCACTTTTCCCACGATGATATTGAATGGTACGATCGTAATCTTCAACAGCTTGAGCCAACGTCTTTGGCACATTACACGTTCGTTTTGGGTGAAAAAAATATTTGAGGGTTTTAGATATGGGTTTTGTACTGGGGTCAATACAAAATTCGATTTCACGCTCTAGGGTAGGCTAAGAAGTCTTCAAGAATACGTCAAGAAATTTATTAACAATAGAAATATCATTCAAAACTGTGACTCTCATCCAAGACTTGGATAGCACGTTGTTAGAGTTTATGCCCTAGAGGCCAATTATTTGATATAATTGCTTAACGTTTTGATATTATATTTGATTGAATAAATGAATGATTTTATTATGGTTTTATTTACTGCGTTATATAAATATTAACATAATAAAAATCCTTAGAATATTGATACAAATTATATAGTTTCAAGTATGTGACTTGAACATGAGATTATATATTTACAATTAGTATCATTGTTCTTAAATGTCCCTAGTCGAGTATCATTGTTGATGGGACAACAATAATGCATTAAGACTAGTATGTGGATTGATTGATGACCAAATCTCATTGGTCATAAATATATGAGATATTAAGTCGATACATAGGTACATGTTGAAACGATGTACTGAGCGGACCCACCATGAGAATTCTATGTGGAGCATTATGCGAAGTGTCATTAGTAATTCTCATAGTGACAATGATGTAATGGTCCTCCGACCTGAAATCACTATATTTCTTCACGGGAATTTATGTACTTTGATATCATCAAATGTCACCTTTAATAGGGTGGACTATAAAGGTGATTATTGGGTACATCATGAATCGTGTGAGGAATATGAGTGATCTAGATGAAATTTAACCCTCCTATGTATTAGGGGTGATATCCATGGGCCTCTTGATTGAGTAGGACTATGAAATGCATGGCCATGCTCAAATAGTGATTTGTTTCATATAGTCTACTCATTGATCAAGAAAAACTATGATTAAATTATGAAGAGTATGACACATTCCATGACTCGAGTTTAATCTAGGATATTAAGGTTAAAAGGATTAAATTACATTGAAACATTGGTCACTAAAAGGTTGCATCGAATTATCGATCTTATTATTACTTGGGTAGCAAGTGATGCATTACTAGATGCCGCTCCTTTGTTTATAATTTTATAATATGATTTTAAAATTATTGCCAACGTAATAATAACCTATAAGTCACACACATAGAAGCGTAATTAAAAGGGAATTAATTTAAATTATAAAGATTTAAATATGTCAATATGATTGATAGTATTTAAATTACTTAATTTAAATTAATAGGATAATTATATATAGGTATATTATTTAAGTAAGACTTAATTAAGATATATATATATATATATATATATAAATTGATTTTATTAAATTAGGTTTTGAATAATTCCTTTTAATCGCTATATATATGATATGTAGCAGACCATTTTAGGTATTATTCATTAACCAAAAACTCTAGCCATTTCTTCTTAGAGAGAGACTAGAGAGAAAACAATTTCAGAAAATCCGCATCCTTGGTGGCTAGTACCGCGTTTCCTTCTTCTGCAGATCGTAGGACGATTCGTGTGAAGCGTTCGTGTGGATACTGTAGAGACGTAATCCGTTTGAATTACGTTGGAGATTCGACCGCATCGATTCTAGCTTTAACAATCGGTATAATTTCTAACCTCTGAATTAATTGAATTTTTCGCATGGATCCTGTTTTAGGGTTTCGGAATTGCCTTTAATTGGTTTATTTCCGCTGCGTTTCTATGCCGAAACCCAACACACGTCATATTGATACCTATCAACTTGTCACCGTTATTCACAATGTCCCCTACGAAAAGTTCAGCTTCGGTGCATTCCACACAAGGAAGTCATCAGCGAAAGGCTCAGGGCTCTTTACTTATGACTTGATATGACAATGATTGACTTTAGTGGTTTGGTTGCTTGAATTCGCATAACAGGTTGGTAAAGAATATGAAAGCTAACAACCTTACAAAAAGCTTGATGAGTAATTAACCAATCGATTCCTAAAATCACATCAAAGGCAAGTATTTTCAAAGAGATAAGATCGACAGGTAACGTGAAAGTGTCGATTTGAATCAACAAGATTTATAAACAGTGGAGGTAACGAAGGTTTTTACTATCGAAGTTTCAACCAATAAGTCAAAGTCTAATTTCTCTGAAGTCAAATTTAAACGTTGAGCGCAAGCAAGAGAGATAAAAGAATGGGTAGAACCGGTATCTAATAAGGTATAGACTTTGCAAGAATTTATAATTAACTAACCCGGTGCTAACTTTGTTGGGTTACTCGCTTTTTGAAGTCACAAAAACGCTCTCTCTGAAACCACAAGACTTTGTTTTTGTATCCGCCTTTGGTACCACCGTCAAATTGGACTTGACTTTGGTGCACGACAAAATCGAGCTAAATGACATTCTCTTTTGAAATTTCCACTTTTATTATCTTGGCTATGATTACCCATCAAGTGGTTACCATTCTTGGCATGATAATTTCCCCGATGGTTATCATTGTGGAGATGGCCGTTGCCACCGTATGATTATTATCGTGTTGTTGGTCGTTACCTTTTGGTTGGTTGGTGACAATCGGTCTCATGTGCTTCATTGCTTATCTCAATATTTTCGGATGTCATTCGCAAAACACCGCTCACAAAACAAGGGTTAATTGACATGTCACATATTATCCTATACTACGATCGACCAATTAAATACCAAATAAACTTAGGTAGGTAATACTAACGAAGAATTCTCCATCTCTCCCTCCTAGTTCTTGTCTCACATCTCGGCCTGAGGATCATATCCCTAAGCTTTTATACTGTTGTGACGCCCCAAAACAGTATACATTACCCATTCCGAGTCGCCGGATACAAGGTACGTAATACAAATACAACTTAATTATACAACAATATCGTGTAAAATACGACAAAACATATTTGTGAGTTTTAATACAAATATTGTCATCTAGACAATATCCACACTCAATGGAGTCCTCATTATATTTATTATCACACTATTTCACAGAATAGTGAGGACTACTAATGCACCATCTAGGACCATCACTCTATTCCTCGACTAGTCCCAGCTACGTTCTCATTTCCTGAAGAGAACAGTGAAAGAAAGGGTGAGCTTAACTAGCTAAGTAAGAAATATTATGACTAAGATAATGCAGAATAAATTATCATTAGCCTTCAACAATGTTAAACTGATAGAATATAATAGACAACAAGTTTAACTGCAGCGGAACAAGCAATCCATTAGAAGAGTCAAGTAAAGTATAAAATCTACTATCTTCTATGCTTTAAAAGTTTTTCATCAACTTTATATTTGAGACTCGACTTAATAAATAAAATCGAATCATCCTCGCACTCTACGCCAAGGATATTCATGTAATCATCAATGGTCACGACTATCTATAGAATAATCCCTGGTCATAATCATACCAACAAATGTTCATCAATGCACTACAGGCCACTGAGGACTTTTACCACATCATTCGCCACATTACGGTCATGATTATACCACATAATCCCTGGTCATAATCATACTAAGTCCATCTATGCACGTAAGCTAAAGATGACTTTCATTACAATATAAGCATGAGGATGATGACAATGACATAATAATTCAATAAAACAAATTCAAGAATAAATTTTAAAGATTAATAAGTTAATTTATCCTGAACTCAATAACGTCCAAATTGTCAACATGATACTGCTTTGTGGAGTAAAATTCAAGAATGCTCAGAAGAATATTTCCATGAAAAGATATTGGATGAAGCGCAAATATCCAAGATATTATACTAATTTCATGGAGTATAGAAGCCAAAACTTTAACCAACTGAGTATAATAGAATATATGAAAGCGCAAATGGATCTTCACCCATGCATGCGGTAATCCACGTATCTGAGATCATTTCTACAATTTAATAAGGAATGAATACAAAGGATCATTCACCATGCATGTGGTAATCTACATAGACATGTTATTCCAATGAGAATAATAAAGAATGGAATAATGAAGGATTCACCACCATGCGTGCGATAGATCGCATGCAGAACGACTTATTCCCGATAGAATAATAAATAATGGTACCAGTCCGACATAAACGCATACAGTGACGGGATATTACGGACGGAATAATCAATAATGGAACCGGTCCCATGTAAACGCACGCATGAGACGGGATATTAAATGAGTAATAAAGAACTGAATATTAGAAGAATTTCACCATGTATGCGATACTTCGCATAAACAGGTTATTCCAACAGAATAATAAGAATGGAATAACTGAAGAATTTCACCATGTATGCGATATCAGCATACACGAGTTATTCAACATAATAATAAAGAATGGAATAATGAAGTTCACTTCATGAATACGAAAGAAATAATACCCCTTACGAGTACAACAAATAATATCTCTTACCTTAGAAGAAACTGGATATTGGAGTAGTGAAGTAGCAGAATACTTTTCTTTTTTCTCTCTATAGTTTCTCTCTCTAGAGTTTCAATGAATTCGTAAGAAATAATGAAGGAGTGAGCTTCTATTTATAAGAGAATGGACTGAATAGTAACTAATTCATGAACGGTCCAGATTGATTTACTATTAAAACTTAAAGCAACGGTCCATACTGATATTCCTTTTTAGTAAATGGTTAAATTGATAAAATATTAAAGTTAAGGGTGATATATGAATTTTTTTTCAAAATACGCAAGTGGTTATAAAATATTCATTGTTGTCAGGGAATATTCGTGTGGTCGTGGAATATTCTTTCTGTCGGGGAATATTAAATACTGATAGTATGACCATTTTAGGGCCCCATAATGAGAATAAGCATCGGATGAAGAAAATGACAAATTTGAGTTTTTATAAATAATCTGGCGTAGTTATTACTGAATTAACTTCGTTGGAATACCGGTTGGTAAAGTAAAGTAATACGCGTTGTTTACGATAGCACGGCATATTATTGCATGTAATTTTTTCAATTATTGATTCTTACGTGAGAAGGCACTACTCAATAATTATTACGATAATTCTTATTCAATATTTTATTTTATTGGTTCAATAATTGCTACGTTAATATTTTATATTATTGTTGTTTCAATAATTATCATTTGCATGTATTTTCCATTATCAGATCAATAATTCATATTATTTAAATAATATTATTAGATAACATTATTGGCAATGTCTAGAAAGTTACATCAAGGAGAGGTTTGGTCACCTAATTAATTACCATGAAGGAGAAATCCTTATCGGAAAGCCCTCTCTTTCCTTGGAACTGCCTGGTTGTCATTATTGTGATTCTGTAATATTATTTATGAATAATTAATTATTAATTTATATGATACGGAAATATTTATTTGATGTGGATATAAATGATGGATTTATTTATGTGGTTATAAATGAAAGAGTTAATGTTGAGGAGTTTTATCAGTATTTTGTCGGATTGGAGGTATTAAAAGATCAAATAAATTGTTCTTTGACTTTATTGTGTGAGTTATAATATTTAATCAAACCGTTGGATCGTTGTGATTTTGGATATGTTATACATATATAAGTTGAGTATATGTCCACAAATTTTGAACCGTTAAAATGAGCGTATAATTTGTTATGAATTTTAAGAGGTGAGTGATTTGGAAATTAGGTTTATAAATGATTTTGGTGGAAAATTCTAGAATTGAGTGGGCCCCACTTGTGGTTGGTGAAGAAATGTGCTGAATTTTATTTCAAATATGGTGGATGGCAATAGTAGCAGGTAAAGCCATCGGAGTTGCTTGAGTCAATTCGCTTTGCTTGGCGTCTTAACATTTTCCTATAAATAGAGAGCTAAGTTAGAATTAAAAATCACACCAGAATTCATAAGTTTTCTCTCTTTTTCTCTCTAGATTATCGAGTGTATTTTGTGAGTATTTAGATACTTGGTGAGTTGCTATTCATCGATTGCAAGTTTCCTTGTTGTCATATCCGATATCCGAGTTAAATCTTCTCGCTCTTTGAGGTAAGGGATAGTAAAGGATTTTAAGGGTTGTTATGTTTTTCGGTTTACGTAATTTTTCGACCTTCAAAATTGCGGAAAAATTTGAAATGATAATTTGATGAGTTTTCTAGATTGTGTCCAAAAAATGGCGATTTTGGATGTATAGATTATGAGTTATGAATTTTATGAGAAAAGACTATTTTAAAAGTAAACCCTTATAACTCCTTGTGGTTAACTCCAAAATTGGTGAAATTTTTATTGGGAGTACATGTATATAACATTTTTATAACCCTAATGATGATATTAATTTCTCTTTGACATGAGTGTAAAGATGGGTAGATTATTGGTATGATCATGACTATGGGTTCTCTTTGGCTAGTAGTGCAAAGTTGAATTGTTGACTGGTATGATCATGACCATTGAATTTATAATTGAATATCTTTAGCTTAAGTGCAAAGATGAAATGATCAACATGGTTATAATTATATAAATTCTGAAATGATTATATATTTCTTTGAGATATTAATATATTTGGCCTGTAGTACAAATATGAACTGTTGATGAATATATTTGGCCTGTAGTGCAAATATGAACTGTTGATGAATATCTTTGGCCCGTAGTGCAAAGATGACCTGTTGTTGAATATCTTTGGCTTGTAGTGCAAAGATGACTTGTTGATGAATATCTTTGGCCCGTAGTTCAAAGATGAATTTATTAGTATGATTATGAACAGGAATTGTGATTTGGTATAACCATGATCTTTGATGTTTCAGGTAAAGACATGTGATGAAAATTATCTTTGTCCTGGGTGCGAAGAGGAATTTAGAATCACAATTATGATTATGAGTTATTCATATAATTGTGGAAAGGAACTGTTGAGTGTTGTTATAGGGATAAAACACTGTTGGTGGACTTTTAATGTGGAGAATATAGTAGACTTTATGGTCTATTTGACTCTTCTAATGGATTGCTCGTTCCGCTGCAACTATGGTTGAAAAGTTTTATCATCTACCATATGTTCTAAATCTCTGATTTATTACCGATGAAGGCTATTGATAATTTAATTATCTTTAGTCATGATATTCTTTACTGGGCTAGTTGTGCTCACCCTTTTGCTTCACAATTCCTTTTCGTGTAATAAGAGTGTATTTGGGTCGAAAGCGAGGTAATGTGAGGGAAATAGAACGGTGGTCTCTAGCTATGGAGGTTCTCCCTAAGCAGTATAGAAAGGTGTTGTATACATCATTTAGTAGTTATATTTGGTGAATCAAATAGGGTGAGGCGAACCCAACGTTGGAAGGGTGTTTTGCCACTATCATACAAGATGTCTAATGACATACAACGTCGTGTCATCATAAGACAGGGTTGTGCACATCCACTTGCTGAGTATATCTACGAGCACTACCTATATAATCTTGGTGTTTGTTTGAAGTATAATTCTCAATTAGAGACAGTGGAGATAATGATATGTCAAGAGAAAACTCACCATTGGAAAGAATATGATAGTAATCTTCTCGTTTTTCTTTGGGGACTATTGGGTCAACCAAGGATAATTCTGTGGTCATATGATATCTATTATAACCTAGACGCATGGCCTCCCATGTACAAAGGTTTCTTTGAGCACTTCCCAAAGATTTTAATTTTTAAAACAGTTTTTGACTGTACCTTTATGTAAGATACCACTGTGAGGTGATGTCCACGGTTGGGACATGAGTCACAGTTGGTATATATTTGTATCAAAACTCACAGCATATGTGTTGTTGTATTTTGCCCGACAATTATTCTAATAAAGTTGTAGTTATTTTCTGTACCATGTATTTGGCGACTCAGAATAGGTTGGGTGTTGTATACCTATTTTGAGGTTCGTCATAAGCGATCCATATTGATTTACTATTATAACTTTCCACCAGCGGTCCATATTGATTTATTATTATATCTTCAAACAACGGTCTGAAAAATTAGCACATCTCCTCATGGAATAATATTGTACCCAAAAATGATTTGGACCAAAAAGAAATATATTTTACGGGTGAATAGTACCCCGTGAATAGTAACTCGTGAATAGTCACTCGTGAATAGTCACTCGTGAATAGTACTCCGACACGAAAAGTGTCCCAAATACCCGAGTGAACAATACTAGAGTGAATAGTAACTGGGTGAATAGTAACCCATGAATAGTACTCCGACACGAAAAGTGTCTTGAATACCCGATTGGTCAATATAACCTCCAGACATAAATTATTATCGAAATAAATGTCGATTTCTACTAACACTAATAATCCCAACACAATGGAACTATCAATTTCATCTTTAATCAACACGAACTTATTCATTATTAATATTATAACTCATAATATTTAACAACCAGGTCATTCCCAGGAAAGAGGGGGCTTTCCAATAAGGATTTCTCTTTATTGGCGCGCAATTAGGTTATCAAACCTCTCCTTGACAGAACTTCTAGACATTGTCAATATTGCAAATAATAATATGAATAACTTTGTCAAATGCGAATTATTGATTTAATAATAATAAATATTATGCGAGATGATATTGTGACAATAATTGAATCAATAATATGAGAGATATGATGCGGCCAATTATTGTAGCGATAATTGAGTATAACCGAGTGACTTCTTACGTAAACATCAATAATCAATACCGTGTGCTATTATGCAAACCACGTAGACATCGTATTTTTACTACCGAGTAGTTCAACAGTTTTAACGGTAACACTTTCGCCGTTATTTTTATTAAAATATTTTTGTCATTTTCTCAATCTGACAATAATTCTGTTATGGGGTCCACCAATGATTGTACCGTCGTACGGATATTCCCCGACAAAAAGAATATTCCCCGACCAATCGAATATTATACAACAACTTTCATAGTTTGAAAATTTTATAAATATTACCCACAACTATAACACTATATCAAATCCACATCATAATATTTAAAAAAATATTTCGAGAAATTTAAATCTTTATTCATAAAATTTGGGGTCTCACAATCTCCCCTCCTTATGAAATTTTACCCTCGAAATTTGCGTACGTACCTGGTATGCCGAAGAGATGAGGATACCTTGACTTTATTTCAGATTTTAGCTCTTGAGGTATAACCTTTGAGTGTTGAATACGATCCTTCTTATCCAAGATTTTAACATTATATCTCTTCATGCGTTAAATCTTACGCTATCTCGTCTAGTTTTAATTCAATAATGTGGTTGGGTCGTCCACATATTTATGTAACATCAATCGTGAAAAGCATTATGAACACGCTTGACATACTTGGCGGTAAAAGCGAGTCTATAGGCCACGGTTCCTACTCGATCAAGGATTTTAAATGGGCCAATAAAATCGAGGGTTGAGATTTCCTCTCTTCATCGATTGTTGCTTCTAGAATAACGCCTCTTGAACCTTCTTCTTCACATTCATCATTTCCGAGTATGTAGCTTGAAGCAACTTTAACTTTATCGATTAAAGTCTATTCTAATCAGATATTCGTTATCTTCACGTGGGTCCTAGAGTCTTTAACTCTATCTCCATCATTTGTAAGTTATATGAAATGGGTCTTTGTGTTAACAACATCACACTCGAAAACGCATACGATCTTCTACTCAACGCGTTAGCTACCACGTTCGTTTTTCCCACGATGATATTGAATGGTACGATCGTAATCTTCAACAGCTTGAGCCAACGTCTTTGGCACATTACACGTTCGTTTTGGGTGAAGAAAATATTTGAGGGTTTTAGAAAAGGATTTTGTACTGGGGTCAATACAAAATTTGATTTCACGCTCTAGGGTAGGCTAAGAAGTCTTCAAGAATACGTCAGGAAATTTATTAACAATAGAAATATCATTCAAAACTGTGACTCTCATCCAAGACTTGGATAGCACGTCACATTGATACCTATCAAGTTGCCACCGTTATTCACAACATCCCTTACGGAAAGTTCGGCTTCGGTGCATTCCACACAAGGAAGTCACCAGCGAAAGGCTCAAGGCTCTTTACTTATGACTTGATATGACAATGATTAACTTTAGTGGTTTGGTTGCTTGAATTCGCATAATAGGTTGGTTAGGAATATGAAAGCTAACAACCTTACAAAAAGCTTGATGAGTAATTAACCAATCGATTCCTAAAATCACATCAAAGGCAAGTATTTTCAAAGAGATAAGATCGACAGGTAACGTAAAATTGTCGATTTGAATCAACAAGATTTATAAACAGTGGAGGTAACGAAGGTTTCTACTATCGAAGTTTCAACCAATAAGTCAAAGTCTAATTTCTCTAAAGTCAAATTTAAACGTTGAGCGCAAGCAAGAGAGATAAAAGAATGGGTAGAACCGGTATCTAATAAGGTATAGACTTCGCAAGAATTTATAATTAACTAACTCGTGCTAACTTCGTTCGGGTTACTCGCTTTTTGAGAAGTCACGAAAAACGCTCTCTCTGAAATCACCAACTTTGTTTTGTCTGTATCCGCCTTTGGTACCACCGTCCCAGCTGGACTTGACTTTGGTGCATGACAAAATTGAGCTAAATGACCTTCTCTTCCTGAAATTTCCACTTCTATTATCTTGGTCATGATTACCACCGAAGTGGTTACCATTCTTGGCATGATAATTTCCCCCACGATGGTTATCATTGTTCCGATGGCCATTGCCACCGGTATGATTATTATCGTGTTGTTGGTCGTTACCTTTTGGTTGAGCTGACTCAACGGTCTCATGTGCTTCATTGCTTATCTCAATATTTTCAGATGTCATTCGCAAACACTGTCACAAAATAAGGGTTAATTGACATGTCACATATTATCCCTATACTCTGACCGACCAATTAAATACCAAGTAAACTTAGGTAGGTCATACTAGCGAAGGAATTCCCCGTCTCTCCCCTCCTAGTTCTTGTCTCACATCTCAACCAGGGATCATATCCCTAAGCTTTCATACCAACTATGACGCCCCCAAAACAGGTATACATCACCCATTCTGAGTCGCCAGATACAAGGTACAGAATACAAATACAACTTAATTATACAACAGTCGTGTAAAATACGACAAAACATAGGCTGTGAGTTTTAATACAAATATTGTCATCTAGACAATATCCACACTAAATGGAGTCTTCATTATATTTATTATCACACTATTTCATAGAATAGTGAGGACTACTAAAGCACCATCTAGGACCATCACTCTGTTCACCGACTAGTCCCAGCTACGTTCTCATTTCCTGAAGAGAACGGTGAAAGAAAGGGTGAGCTTAACTAGCCCAATAAAAATATTATGACTAAGATAATGCAGAATAAATTATCATTAGCCTTCAACAATGTTAAACTGATAGAATATAATAGACAACAAGTTTAACTACAGCGGAACAAGCAATCCATTAGAAGAGTCAAGTAAAGTATAAAATCTACTATCTTCTATGCTTTAAAAAGTTTTTCATCAACTTTATCGTTGAGACTCGGCTTAATAAATAAAATTGAATCATCACTGCACTACGACCAAGGATATTCATGTAATCATCAATGGTCACGACTATACCGAATAATCCCTGATCATAATCATACCAACAAATGTCCATCAATGCACTACAGGCCACTGAGGACTTTTACCACATCATTCGTCACATTACGGTCATGATTATACCGCATAATCCCTGGTCATAATCATACTAAGTCCATCTATGCACGTAAGCCAAAGATGACTTTCATTACATATAAGCATGAGGATGATGACAATGACATAATAATTCAATAAAACAAGTTCAAGAATAAATTTTAAAGATTAATAAGTTAATTTATCCTGAACTCAATAACGTCCAAATTGTCAACATGATACTGCTTTGTGGAGTAAAATTCAAGAATGCTCAGAAGAATATTTCCATGAAAAGATACTAAATGAAGCGTAAATATCCAGGATATTCTACTAATTTCATGGAGTATAGAAGCCAAAACTTTAACCAACTGAGTATAATAGAATATATGAAACTGTAAATGGATCTTCACTCGCCATGCGGTAATCCACGTATACAGATCATTTCCACAATTTAATAAGGAATGAATACAAAGGATCATTCATCATGCATGTGGTAATCCACATAGACATGTTATTCCAACAGAATAATAAAGAATGGAATAATGAAGGATTCACCATGCGTGCGATAAATCGCAGATGCATAAATAATGTTATTCCCGATAGAATAATAAATAATGGAACCGTTAAAGCATAATAAACGCATGCATGAGGATATTCCGATAGAATAATAAATAATGGAACCCGGTCCGGCGTAACGCGTCTGAGACGAGGATATTAAAGCGAATAATAATAAATAATGGAACCAGTCCAATTAAACGCACGCATGAGGATATTCCGAGAATAATAAAAACGGAATAAGAAGAAAATTTCACCATGTATGCGATACTTGCGCATAAGCAAAGTTATTCAATAGAATAATAAGAATGGAATAATGAAGAATTTCACCATGTATGCGGTACTTCACATATACAAAGTTATTCCAACATAATAATAAAGAACGCATAATATGAAGTTCTCTTCATGAATCTGAAAGAAATAATACCCCTTTAGTTAGTACAACAAATAATATCCCTTACCTTAGAAGAAACTGGATATTGGAGTAGTGAAATAGAAGAATACTTTTCTTCTTTCTCTCTATAGTTTCTCTCTCTAGAGTTTCAGTGAATTCGTAAGAAATAATGAAGGAATGAGCTTCTATTTATAGGAGAATGGACTGAATAGTAACTAATTCATGAACGGTCTAGATTGATTTACTTTTAAAACTTAAAGCAACGGTCCATACTGATTTACTATTAAAACTTTAAACTAGCGATCCATATTGATTTACTATTATAACTTTCCACCAGCGATCCATATTGATTTACTATTATATCTTCAACCAACTATTCTGAAAAATAAAGACATCTCCTCATGGAATAATATTGTACCCAAAAATGATTTGGACCGAAAAGAAATATATTTTACGGGTGAATAGTACCCCATGAATAGTAACTCGTGAATAGTCACTCGTGAATAGTAACTCGTGAATAGTAACTCGTGAATATTAACTCGTGAATAGTAACTTGTGAATAGTACTCCAACACGAAAAATGTCCAAATACCCGAGTGAACAATACTAGAGTGAATAGTAACCCATGAATAGTACTCCGACACGAAAAGTGCCCCGAATACCCGATTGGTCAATATAACCTCCAGACATAAATTATTATCAAAATAAATGTTGATTTCTACTAACACTAATAATCCCAACACAATGGAACTATCAATTTCATCTTTAATTAACACGAACTTATTCATCATTAATATTATAACTCATAATATTTAACAATCATGTCATTCCCATGAAAGAGGGGGTTGTCCAATAAGGATTTCTCTTTATTGGCGCGCAATTAGGTGACCAAACCTCTTCTTGACAGAACTTCTAGACATTGTCAATATTGCAAATAATAATATGAATAACTTTGTCGTCTCAATTATTGATTTAATAATAATAAATATTATGCAGATGATACTGTGACAATAATTGAATCAATAATATGAGAGATATGATGTAGCAATTACTGTAGCAGTAATTGAGTATAACTGAGTGACTTCTTACGTAAGCATCAATAATCAATACCAGTGTACTCTACTACGCAACCACGCGTATTCATCGCATTTTTTACTACCAAGTAGTTCAACAGTTTTAACGGTAACACTTTCGTCGTTATTTTTATAAAAATATTTTTGTCATTTTTTCAATCCGACAATAATTCCGTTATGGGGTCCACCAATGATTGTACCGTCGTACGGATATTCCCCGATAAAAAGAATATTCCCCGACCAATCGAATATTATACAACAACTTGCATACTTTGCAAAATTTATAAATATTACCCACAACTATAACATTATATCAAATCCACACCATAATATTTAAAAAAATATTTCAAGAAATTTAAATCTTTATTCATAAAATTTGGAGTCTCACAAAAACTCGATGAATGGATTCATATAAATAAAGGTTAAGACTACAATATCCCCAATTATGAACTATAAACCAATTATCTTAATAATCCAATTATTATGCCTATAGAATTGTTAACAGGAATTCTAAGTGTTAAAAGCCCTTTCCCAAGTGATCAGTTAACTCTTATTCAATTTTAATCGATCATGCGATATTCTTATGCAAACTAATTAAATCAAACCTGCTAAGTTCCAATTCCCATTTTTTTACATGCAGTGAACATATATTCTTATTCAATTCACAACCCTAATTATTCATCTCATGCAAATAATAAAGCCTACATGTTATCATGTCCAGTTCCAACCCTAGATTTCATCTTTTGAATCCTTCTAGAGTAACATGGTAATTACTGGCCAAATAATTAATCAATACGTACAAGACATAATAAACAATTCACCTTGACATAAATAATTGGACTAAATTAAATAATTAATTCATAAACATAAAAGGTTCAATTTGTAGTCCTAATAAAAGAATTAGTTCATAACGAATAATGAAACCAACAATCTTATGAAAATCATCTTGAAAGAATTACACAATTAAAAATAAGAAGAAGAAGAAACTCTAAAGAAATCGTCCAGCTTCAATCTTTAATTGGCTATCTTCTCCTTTGCAATCTTCTAATGAAATCTTGCTTAACCTCCAGCTATGGATGAGATCCCACAATTTTCAACTAATTGTTCTTTTTATACTCCTCTTCCAAGTTGCCCCAATCCTAATCCAAGTCAACTTCTGCAATCCATGCATGCCTTGGTCAACAAAAATCAAGCCTCAGCGCCCCGGCGCTACAGCTAGTTCTGGAACCAGCGCCCCGGCGCTGTTCTTTGATGTAATTAAGAAATTGCCATTAAACAGCTCAAATCCCCAATTCACCCCTGCATCTCCTCAATCTGCAAAATAATAATTAAACACAGTAAAAATTCTTCTAAAAGACTCGAGAATACAATAATTTAAGCTCAAGTATATTCAATTCATGGGTATATTACCCAATCATCAGCAGTCCTCACTATTTTTGTAAAATAGTGTATCAATAATTGTAATGAGGACTCCTTTTGAGTTTGAATACTGTCTATTAGATAATATTTGTATTTAAACTCACAGTATATGTGTTATCGTATTTTGCACGACAATTGTATTAATGAAGTTGTATTTATTTATGTACCATGTATTTGGCTACTCAGAATGGGTGATGTATACCTATTTTGGGGGCGTCACAGTTGGTATCAGAGCTTAGGGATATGGTCTCTGGCGGAGATCGGGGAATAGAACTATGAGGGGAGAGACGAGTAAATCCTTCGCTAGTGTGTCCTACCTAAGCTTATTTGTTTGGTCAGTCATAATATAAGAATATTATGTGGCATGTTAATTTCTTTAATTAACCCTTATTTTATGGCAGTATTTGAGAATGGCAGCTGCAAATATTAACAATGGTGTGAATGAGATCGTGGAGACACCTTTAATCACTAACCAGGGGAACGTGCAACAGGAAGGCAATATTCCTCCTGTAAACAACACTACCGAACAAACGATGAATGATGGAATATTTAGAAGCTTTTTGTAGTTCATGCAAAATCAGACGAGGGAGACTCGTGTACAAAATACAGGTAGAAATTATAGCAACGCGCGACTTGTCACAGCCAAGCAGTTCAAAGAGTTGTGACCACCAGAATTTGTGGGAAAGCCGGATCCGATCAAGGCGAAAACGTGGGTTAAACAAATTACCAAGATATTTGATGTCTTGGGATGCACGGAAGAACATAAGGTTCCATTCTTCACCTTTATGTTCCGTGGTGAGGCAGATTACTGGTGGGAATCTGTGAATCGTAACCAGCCTGCCGCACTCAACATGTCTTAGGAAACGTTTCAGAAACTGTTCAATGACAAGTACTTTCCTGAAAGTATTCGTCATATGAAGGAGGTAGAGTTTATTAAACTGGAACAAAACAACATGACTGTGTCTCAGTACGAGGCTAAGTTTGAAGAGTTATCCAAGTTTGTACCTCATTTGGTAGAGAATGAGGAACGAATGACGCGGATGTTTCTGAGAGGTCTAAAACCCGAGACTCGGCAATATCTTATCTCTCATAAATTTTCTTTATATTCTGATGTTGTAAACAGGGCTCAATTATTAGAGCGAGATAATGAGTATGTTCAACCGAGGGACCACAACCGTGGTCATACTGCGTGGCGATCATCGGGAGAAATGACAACCAATGGGGAGGAAAACATTCTACTAAAAAGCAGAACTACCGTGGTAATCGTGGCCATGATAATAGAAGGAGCGAGTCGGGAGGAGATTTCAAAAAGAGAAGGTACGACAATGATAACGTGAAGACGTCAGCACCAACATCCATTGTTTCCAGGGGAGGAGAACGATCACCGGTCATTTGTTATAAATGCGGGAAAGAGGGACACATCAGCCCAAACTGCCCACAACAATTCAAGGTGTGTTATAACTGTGGAAAGGAAGGTTATATAGCTAGAGATTCTCTTGTAGCGAAACCAAGTCCAACGGGGATTGTAAGACCTCGAATTTTATGAAATAAAAGTATTCAATTTTTCTATTCAGTAAATGGTTAAATTGATAAAAGTTAAAGTTAAGGGTGATATATAAATATTTTTCAAAATACGCAAGTGGTTATAAAATACTCATTGTTGTCGGGGAATATTCGTTTGGTCGTGGAATATTCTTGTTATCGGGGAATATTCGCATTTAATGACGACGCAGATCATTTGTGGGCCCCATAATGTAATAACCGCTTCGGATGAAGAAAGCGACAAGTTTGAGTTTTTATAAATAACTGGCGTAGTTATTACCAATTAACAATCGTTGAATATACGGTGGTTAAAATACTGAGAATCTGGCGTGGTTGCAGCATTAGCACGGTATCAGTATTTGCGATATTTTTTCAATTATTGATTCTTACGTGAGAAGGCACTACTAAATAATTGTTACAGTAATTACTGTTCAATATTTTATTTTATTGAATCAATAATTGCTGCGTTGATATTTTATATTATTGTTGTTTCA
This sequence comes from Panax ginseng, assembly GCA_020205605.1. Classification (NCBI taxonomy): domain Eukaryota; kingdom Viridiplantae; phylum Streptophyta; class Magnoliopsida; order Apiales; family Araliaceae; genus Panax; species Panax ginseng. Next base: position 53,820,252 of record CM035140.1, read on the forward strand.
ATAATTATCACTGTATAGTATTTCCCATTATCAGATCAATAATTCATATTATTTGAATAATATTATGAGATAACATTATTGGTAATGTCTAGAAAGTTCTATCAAGGAGAGGTTTGGTCACCTAATTGCGCGCTAATAAGGAGAAATCCTTATCGGAAAGCCCCTCTTTCACAGGGGAACTTTTGGTTGTCATAATTGTGATTTTGTAATATTATTTGTGAATAATTAATTATTGATTTATATGATAATGAAATATTTATTTGATGTGGATATAAATGATGAATTTATTTATGTGGTTATAAATGAAAGAATTAATGTTGAGGTATTTTATCAGTATTTTATCGGATTGGAGGTATTAAAAGATCAAATCGGTGTTCTTACAGCTTTATTGTGTGAGTTATAATTTTTAATCTGACCGTTGGATCGTTGTGATTTTTTGATATGTTATACATATATAAGTTGAGTATATGTTCACAAATTTTGAACCGTTAAAAATTAACGAATGATTTGTTATGAATTTTAAGAGGTGACTGATTCGAAAATTAGGTTTATAAATGATTTTGGTAGAAAATTCTAAAAATGGATGGGCCCCACTTTTGGTTGTTGGGGAAGATGGCTGATTTTTGGTGGATGGAATAGTAGCGAGTGTAAAGCCATCGGTAAAGTCAAGTCTGCTTTCAAGTCTTAACATTTTCCTATAAATAGAGGGCTAAGTTAAATTGAAATCACACCGTAATTCATAAGTTTTTCTCTTTTCTCTCTAGATTATCGAGTGTATTTTGTGAGTATTTAGATACTTGGTGAGTTTCTATTCATCGGTGCAAGTTTCCTTTCATAATATATCCGATATCCAAATGTAAATAACGCTCTTTTGAGGTAAGGGATAGTAAAGGGATTTTAGGGTTATTATGTTTTTCGGTTCATACTTCTTAGTCCTTGTAAAATTTGGAAAAATTTGAAATGATATTTTGATGAGTTTTATTGTTTGTGTCCAAAATGGAAATTTTTGGATGTATAGATTAAGAGTTATGAATTTTACGGAAAAAACTATTTTAAAAGTAACCGCTTATAACTCTTTGTGGTTAACTCCAAAATTGATGAAATTTTTATTGGGAGTACATCTATATAATATCAATTAGTACTTTTGTGAATTTGAATTTTTAGATAAAAGTACAATTTATGATAAATATCTAAATATTAGTGACTTTGGCTATATGAAAATAATAAATGAATTTTGAAAATTCGAGAAAAATATATGTTCAATATGGGACTATATTACGTTAAATCCCGTAAAAGAAATATTTTTGGAACTGATTTGGTATTTTTCATGAAAATGGACTAGTTATGAGTAAATGAATTAAATATGTTATATGAAGTAAGAAAATTGGAAAATATGATTTTATGGCTTGAGAATCATACATGAGTTATATCTGATTTTGATGAGGGTTTTGGTTATTGGTGATGAAATCTTATGAGTTTGGCATTTTAGAATGATTAAATGCATTATTTAGTAAAGTGTAAACAATTAAAATAAATTGTTTATAATTTTAAGAAATGTTATTTCAATATCATTATACCGAAATATTGGTATGGATTTTATTGTGGAATTTTTACCTTTTTATGTCGGGTTTACTATTCATGAGTTACTATTCACGAGTTACTATTCATGAGTTACTATTCACAAAGTTACTATTCATGGGTTACTATTCACGAGTTACTATTCATGACAAAATTGGTTTCTTTTTCTAACCAAATTATAGTTGATTTATGAATACTACTCTTGAGATTAAAACTGTATGTTGATCATATTATTTTTATTATCATATATAACATTTTTATAACCCTAATGATGATATTTCTCTTTGACTTGAGTGTAAAGATGGGTAGATTTTTGGTATGATCATGACTATGGGTTCTCTTTGGCGAAAGTGCAAAGTTGAATTATCGATTTGGTATGATCGTGACCATTGAATTTATAATTGAATATCTTTAGCTTAAGTGCAAAGGTGAAATGATCAACATGGTTATAATTATTATTTATATAAATTACGAAATGATTATATATTTCTTTGAGATAATAATATATTTGGCTGTGTAGTGCAAATATGAACTGTTGATGAATATATTTGGATCAGAGTGCAAATATGAGCTGTTGAGGAATATTTTGGCATGTAGTGCAAAGATGAATTGTTGATGAATATCTTTGGCACGTAGTGCAAAGATGACATGTTGTTGAATATCTTTGGCCAGTAGTACAAAGATGAACAGGTGTTGAGATGAACATGACCAACTGGTGATACAAATGAATATCTTTCAGTAGTAGTGCAAAGATGAATTTATTAGTATGATTATGAGCAGAAGGCGTGATTTGGTATAACCATGATCTTTGATGTTTCAGGTAAAGACAGGTGATAAAATTATCTTTGTCCTGGATGAGAAGAGGAATTTAGAACTACAATTATGATTATGAGTTATTCACATGATTGTGGACAGGAACTGTTGATTGATGTCACAGGGATTAAACATTGTTGGTGGACTTCTAACATGAAGAAGATAATAGACTTTATGGTCTATTTGACTCTTCTAATGGATTGCTCATTCCGCTGCAACTATGGTTAAAATTTTTTATCATCTACCATATGTTCTAAATCTCTGATTTATTACTGATGAAGGCTATTGATAATTTAATTATCTTTAGTCATGATATTCTTTACTGAGCTATGATAAGAGTGTAGCTGGGTCGAGCGAGGGTAACAGGGGAATAGAACGGTGGTCATCATTTAGTAGTTATATTTGGTGAATCAAATAGGGTGAGGCGAACCCAACGTTGGAAGGGTGTTTTGCCACTATCATACAAGATGTCTAAAGACATACAACCTCGTGTCATCATAAGACAGGGTTGTGCACATCCACTTACTGAGTATATCTACGCGCACTACCTATATGATCTTGGTGTTTGTTTGAAGTATAATTCTCAATTAGAGACAGTGGAGATAATTATATATCAAGAGAAGACTCACCATTGGAAAGAAGATGATAGTAATCTTCTCATTTTTTTTTGGGGTCTATTGGGTCAACCAAGGATAATTCTGTGGGCATATGATATCTATCATAACCTAGACGCATGGCCTCCCATGTACGAAGGTTTCCTTGAGCACTTTCCAAAGATTCTAATTTCTAAAACAGTTTTTGACTATACCTTTATGTAGGTATCACTGTGAGGTGTTGTCCACTGATGGGACATTTGTCACATTACGGTTGGGACACGAGTCATAGTTGGTATATATTTGTATCCAAACTCACATCATATGTGTTGTTGTATTTTGTACGACAATTGTTGGAATAAAGTTGTAGTTGTTTTCTGTACCATGTATTTGGCGAATCAGAATGGGTTGGATGGAATGGACCTATTTTGGGGTTGTCACAGGGATGGTGACTCCAAAGGTTGTCCCGTACAAGTCAAAGTCGGTGGTTCCTGGAAGGGCGTTTGTCGTGACTGCCCAAAACGCGAGGAACCCGAACGAGGTGATCACGGGTAAGCTAATCATAGACTCTTGCGAAGTTTATACCTTATTAGATACCGGTTCTACCCATTCTTTTATCTCTCCTGCTTGTGCTTAACGTTTGAACTTGACTCCGGAGAAATTAGACCTTGACTTATATGTTGAGACTCGTTAGAGAAACTTTCATTACATCTATCGCTTATAAATCTTGCTTGATTCAAGTTGGAACCATCACATTACCTGCCGATCTTATTTCGTTGAAAATACTTGCATTTGATGTGATTTTAGGGATTGATTGGTTAACCACTCATCATGCTAAAATTGATTGTTTTCGTAAGGTGAAATTGATTGGTTAACCAACATGTTATGTGAATTCAAACAACCAAACCACTAAAGTTAATCACTGTCATATCAAGCCATAAATCTATTCGTTTATTGAAAAACGAATGTCAAGCTTTCTTAGCCCATGTCATGGACTTGAACAAAAACACGTCAGATTTGAATAATATTTATGTTGTTAGTGAATTTCCTGACGTATTTCCTGAAGAACTTCCCGATCTACCCCCAAAACGTGAAGTTAAATTCTTTATTGACCTTGAACCTGGTACAAAGCCCATTTCTAAAACCCCATATCGAATGGCTCCTATTGAACTTCAGGAGTTAAAGGTCCAACTACAGGAGTTGTTGGACATCGATTTCATTCGTCCTAGTACATCTCTTTGGGCTGCTCTTATTTTATTTGTAAAGAAGAAAGACGGGACTATGCGACTTTGTATTGACTACCGGGAATTGAATTATGTCACCATCAAGAATAGGTATACGCTACCTCACATTGATGACTTTTTCGACCAGTTGCAAGGAGCACAATTCTTTTCAAAGATCGATCTTCGTTCTGGATATCATCACCTGAAGATTAAAACTGAGGATATTCCAAAGACTGCCTTCAGAACTCGGTACGGGCATTATGAATTCTTAGTCATTTCTTTTGGATTGACTAATGCTCATGCTGCTTTCATGGATATGATGAAATGTGTGTTCAAAGAATATTTAGATCACTTCGTTGTCGTCTTTATTGATGACATCCTCATCTATTCCAAAAGCCGTGAAGATCATGAGCGCCATTTGAAGTTGGTCCTTCAAAGGCTTTGTGATACCAAGCTATATGTCAAGCTGAAGAAATGCGAGTTCTGGCTTGAGGAAGTAGCATTCCTTGGGCATGTGGTGTCAAAATATAGAGTATCTGTCGACCCGACGAAGATTGAAGCAATACAAAGTTGGGAGCAACCGAAGTCAGTGACCAAAGTACGTAGCTTTTTGGGCTTAGCTGGTTACTATTAGAGATTCGTGGAAGGGTTTTCTCGAATTACTACTCCGTTAACTCAGCTGACTCGGAAAGATACAAAATTTGTATGGAGCGAGGAATACGAAAAGAGTTTTCAAGAGCTCAAGAGGAGACTCATTTCGGCACCTGTTTTGACAATATCATCTGGTTCGGATGGATTTGTTATCTACAACGATGCTTCAGGCAAAGGGTTAGGATGTGTTCTCATACAACATGGGAAAGTCATAGCCTATGCCTCGCGATAACTCAAAGAATATGAGAGGAATTATCCTACTCATGATTTGGAGTTGGCAGCAGTCGTTTTCGTGTTGAAGATCTGGAGACACTACTTGTTTAGGGAGAAAGTGGAGATCTATACAGATCATAAAAGCCTCAAATATTTCTTCACCCAAAAGGAACTCAACATACGGCAACGACGTTAGCTCGAGCTGTTGAAAGATTACGATCATACCATCCAATATCATCCCAGAAAAGCAAACGTGGTAGCTGACGCATTGAGTAGAAGATCATATGCGGGTATGAGTGCGATATTGTTAACACAAAGGCCCATCTTGTATGACTTGCAAATGATGGAGATAGAGGTAAAAGCTTCAAGTACCCACGCAATGATATCAAACATACGAGTAGAACCGACTTTAATCGATAAAGTTAAAGTTGCTCAAGATACGGACCTGGAGCTGATGCATATGAAGAAGAAAGTGCAAGAAGGTGTTATTCCAGAAGCAAGAATCGACGAAGAAGGAATACTTCAAGTCAACTCCAGACTTTGTGTTCCTAACAATTCTGACTTGAAGCATAGAATTATGATGGAAGCACACAACACACCGTTTGCAATCCATCCTGGGAGTACCAAAATGTATCACGATCTTTGACATACATTTTGGTGGAGCAATATGAAGAGAGAGATCATAGAGTTTATATCAAGGTGTTTAACTTGTCAACGTGTAAAGGCAGAGCATCAAGTGCCAAAGGGTCCATTGCAACCACTTGAGATTCTGAAATGGAAGTGGGAACGCATTACTATGGATTTCGTTACGGGTCTTCCCAAGGTTGCTCAAGGCATAGATGCAATTTGGGTCATTGTTGATAAATTAACCAAGTCTGCTCATTTCTTGGCGATATGGGAGACTTATTCCCTTGAATGTCTTGCTCGTATGTACGTGAATGAAATCATGAGATTGCATGGCATGTCAGTATCCATAGTTTCAGATAGTGACCCAAGATTCACTTCATAATTTTGGGTTAGCTTGCAAAAATCTATGAGCACGGATTTACAATTCAGTTCGGCATACCATCCTCAAACGGACGGACAATCAGAAAGGACTATTCAAACTCTTGAAGATCTATTATGACTTTGTGTCCTAGATTTCAAAGGAATTTGGGATAAGTACTTATCATTGGTGGAATTCTCCTACAACAACATTTATCAAGCAAGTATAGGCATGGCTCCATTCGAGGCATTATATGGAAGAATTCGTTCTCCAGTATGCTAGGACGAGGTGGGTGAAGCAACGTTGTTGGGACCAGAATTGGTACGCATAACTACAGAAAATATTCAAACGATTCGACAACATATACAAACGGCACGGGATCGATAAAAGAGTTATGCAGATCTTCATCGAAAGGACGTGGAATTTAATATTGGGGATCATGTATTGTTATGTATTGCTCCATAGAAGGGAGTTACAAGATTTGGGAAGAGAGGAAAGCTCAATCCATGATTTGTTGGTCCATTTGAGAATCTTGACCGAATAGGAAATATGGCCTATAGACTCGCATTACCTCCAAGCATGTCTCGTGTTCATAATGTGTTTCACATATCTATGCTTCGTAAATATGTGAAAGACCCAAACCACATTATTGAGTTAGAACCAGACGAGATAGTCGAAGATTTAACGTACGAGGAGGTACCTGTTAAGATCTTGGATTGGAAAGAGCATGTCCTACGCACCAAGGTTATACCACAAGTTAAGGTTTTATAGAGGAACCATGTTATTGAAGAAATGATCTGGGAGTTGGAATCAGAAATGAAAGCAAGGTATCCTCACCTTTTCGAAACATCAGGTACGTACGTCAATTTTGAGGACGAAATTTCATAAGCAGGGGAGGTTGTAAGACCCCATCTTTTTAATAAATAAAATTGAATTTCCTCTATTTCATTATCCTGAAATAATAAGGTGTTAATTTGATATAATACTTTGATTATGGCTGAAATGTGCAAATTTTGCAAAATAAGCAAGTGGTTATAAAATATTTATTATTTTCGGGGAATATTCATTTGGTCGTGGAATATTCTTGTTGTTGGGGAATATTAAACGACAATGCTATGACCATTTGTGGGCCCCATAATGGAAAAGCTACGGATGAAAAAAATGACAAGTTTGAGTTTTTACAAATAACGACGTAGTTATATATTCACATTCTTAATCGTTGGAATACCTAGTGGTTAAAATACGATGTCGCGTGATTGCACAATAGATAGCACGGTATTACAACGATATTTTGAATAATTGATTCTTACGTAAGAAGGCACTACTCAATAATTGTTACAAAGAATAGGCATTCAATATTTTATTTTATTGATTCAATAATTGCTATGTTGATATTTTATATTATTGTTGTTTCAATAATTGTCACTGCACAGTATTTCCCATTATCATATCAATAATTCATATTAGTTGAATAATATTATTAGATAACATTATTGGCAATGTCTAAGGAAGTTCTGTCTAGAAAAGGGGTTTGGTCACCTAATTGCGCGCCAGTAAGGAGAAATCCTTATCGGAAAGCCCTCTTCTTTCCTGGGAACGACCTGGTTGTCACAATTGTGATTTTGTAATATTATTTGTGGATATAAATGAAGGAATTAATATTGAGGTGTTTTATCAGTATTTTGTCAGAATGGAGGTATTAAAAATCGTCCGTATGTGAATTTCGGTCATTTTTATCTGGAATTTGGAAAAACTTGAATCTATAAAGTTGTAGAGAATTTAATTTCCTATAGAATGGACATAAAATTCGTATTTTTTTTTATAAAAGGGCTATTTATTATGAATTATTGAAGTTTCATAAATAAATATTTTTATTAAAAACATGGTGGCCCCCACTTTTGGTTGGTGAGAAATGTGCTAAAATTTTATTTCAAAAGTGGTGGGCCTGAATAGTAGCATGTAAAGCCATCAGGTAGCAGGTTAGTCTGCTATGACGTTTTAAGCATTTTCCTATAAATAGGGTGTTTAGTTAGAATTAAAAATACACCAGAATCATAAGCTTTCTCTCTCTATATTATCGAGCGTATTTTGTGAGTATTTAGATACTTTATGAGTTGCTATTCAGTGCAAGTTTCCTTCATCATTATACGTGATATTTCAGCCGAAAGTACTGTTCTTTTGAGGTAAGAGATGTTATTTTCTTCGTAAATGATATTATTTTCTTCAATATCATTATGCTAAAATATTGATATAAATTTTATTGTGGAATTTCTACCTTTTTGTGTCGGGGTTATTATTCACGTATACGACACTATTCACGAATACAACACTATTCACAGAAAAATAAAAATTTCTCTTCTTTGTCTAAGATGTCTATTATGGTTACTATCTTTGATTGTATCCATGTTTTGATCTTCATTCTTGAATTTTACTACACTATGATTTATTATGGAGCGTTTTTGAACTTGGATAAACTGAAGTACGAATCCCTAATCTTTGTCCTTTTATCTCACTGGATTTGTTTCTTTAAAATATTTTTCATCATCCTCAGTCCTAAATGATGATATAATTGTATATCTTTGGCATGTATTGCAAAGATGAATGATTATTACGATGAATATTTTTGGCTTTGTAGTGTAAAAAGATGAGCAGTGTTGAGATGAACATGATTAACTGGGTGATACATGAATATCTTTGACCCGTAGTGCAAAGATGGATATTTGATGCAAGATGTATATTGATTGATGTTACAGGAATAAAATATTGATGATGGACTTTTAAATTCATTGATGATAGTAGATTTCATTCTCTACTTAACTCTTCTAATGAATTGTTATTTCCGCTGCGAATATTAATCTAAAACTGGTTGTCCATTATATTTTATCTGATTTATTGAAGGCTAACGATAAATTGTTGTTCATTATCTTAGTCATAATATTCTTTACTTGGCTAGTTGAGCTAACCATTTTTCTTTTTGTTCCATTTTTCTTCTCAGGAGGTGAGAATATAGCAGGAACTAGCCGGGGTATGGAGTGATGATTCTAGAAAGTTATTTTAGCAGTCCTCACTATTTTTGTAAAATAGTGTATCAATAATTGTAACGAGGACTCCTTTTGAGTTTGAATATTGTCTATTAGACAATATTTGTATTTAAACTCACAGTATATGTGTTGTCGTATTTTGCACGACAATTGTATTAATGAAGTTGTATTTGTTTCTGTACCATGTATTTGGCGACTCAGAATGGGTGATGTATACCTATTTTGGGGGCGTCACAAATAGAATCTCACCAAAAGACATGAGATATGAGAATTTTGCGATCAATTCTCTTATAACACAATATTACAGTATCCCCATAATGCTAAAAAGCAGCAAAATTCTAAGCCCTCTAAACCTTGTCGAAGACGTTCTTCTAAAAAATCTTCTAAAAACAAAACCCTTGAAAAATCTACTAAGAAGAAGAAGAACAGTAGTAAAAAAGATAAATCTAAAATTCAATGTTATAAATGTGGTAAAACAGGACACTTTGCTAATAAATGCAAATCAAAAATAAAACAGAAACTTAATGAAATGTCCCTTGATGAGGACATTCAACTTAATTTTCTCTCGGTACTATCTTTCTCTCCCCTGCAAACTATTTAATATATAAAAGCTTGAAGTTTGAAGATCTGCATAGCTCTTTTGTAAGTTTTAATTATTGCCTCTGTTAATTATTATGTTTCCTTACTTGAGCTTTTGGATTATCATACTGAGAACAATAATCGTTATAAAACAACATATCAAACTGCTACAGATAACCATAATCGTTCTTATTTCTTAAAATCAGAACGATTAATAGTTTTAACTAAAGAAGCTATACATGAAGAAACCTGCAGGCTTATAGTTTTTGGTAGACCCCCAAATCAACATTAATCTTATGAGATCATATATGTGATAATTTATTTGTTAATATATATTTAATATACCTTTAAAATATTCATGCCATTTTATTAAATAAGACAGAATGGGGTTAATACTTGATTAAGTGGAACGTCACCCAAGTCGCGTTTAGGACTTTGCCTTTAGCCGTGTTGTGGCGCTATGACTTTTATCCTTTGTAAATCGTTGACAGACATGCTTTCTCACCATTCTCCCCCGATCTGCCTCCTTTATAGTAATTATAATTATAATAATAATAATAATTATACTAATAATAACAATAATAACAACAACAACAACAACAATAATAATAATAATAATAATAATAATAGTAGTAGTAGTAGTAGTAATAATAATAATAATAATAATAATAATAATAATAATAATAATAATAATAATAATAATAATAATACTTATTGTGGTGGTGTGATGAATTATGATAATTGCTATTGATGGTTGTAAGTTTTGTAGACAAGTTTAGATTTTTCTGGATATCTATTTTTAAAGAAAAATTAATTATTGTGGTAGTGTGGTAAATTATGATAATTGTTATGTTTGATTGTAAATTATTTTAAGTTGCAAATAGTCTTTAGGTAATATAGTAATTTTCGAATTTTAATCTAATTTTTCATTACGCGAACAATTACTAGTCTAAATAATATGCTAGCACTTTTCATTAAATTAACAAAATTCACCCTTTTATTGACGAAAAAGGCTAAAGAAATAATTTTGCACAATGAATGTATATTTGAGATCTCGGTTAAAAAAATCAATAAGTTTAGGGGGACATTTTTTAGTGACATTGTAGTGACATTTTTATTTATTTATTTTTTGGTTTTTTTTTATAGTATCTCTCAAAAAATGTATAGTATTTATTCCAACTGAAATTTTTGTAAAAAATAGTATTTTAGGTGTAATTTGAATACATACAAGAAACATGTGTATGTATCCAAATTACACCTAAAATACTATTTTTTACAAAATTTTAATTGAAATAAATACTATACATTTTTTGAGAGGTACTATAAAAAAAACCAAAATAAATAAATAAATAAAAATGTTGCCACTTCAATGTTGCCGTATAAGAGTAAAAAAAAATTTAGAAAACAATTTTATAAAAACATCACAAACAAGAGATTAGGTTTGTAATTCAGTCAAATACTACACTAAGCATCAAAATACTTTCCAAAAAGCTCCTCTCCTTTCACTTCCTATGGACTAACCCATTTTCCCTCCTCGTTTCCATTTCCTTTCCTTCCATTTCCTTTCCCATGGCGTCAATCTCAGGCCTCTGTTCATCTCCATTGAAGAAATTCATCCCAAAAACATCCCCAAACACTTCCCAAATCCCACTCAGAAAAGAATCCATCCCATTTCTCAATCGGTCAAACCCAGTCTCTTTCAATCAGTCTTCAATCTTTTCCGCTCAATCGGTGGCACGTGAAGTTCCGGCCAGTCTATCGAAAGTCAACGCCGGAGTACCCAAGTCGAAGGCGGCGGGTTTGGAGGAGGATCCAAAAGCTTTGTGGCAGAGGTATGTGGACTGGCTGTATCAGCACAAGGAATTGGGGTTGTATTTGGATGTGAGCCGGGTGGTGTTTACGGATGAGTTTGTGAAGGAAATGGAGCCCAGGTTTCAGGCGGCGTTTCAAGCTATGGAGGAGCTGGATAAGGGGGCAATTGCCAATCCTGATGAAGGGAGAATGGTGGGGCATTATTGGCTTAGGAATCCTAAGCTTGCGCCCAATTCGTTTTTGAGGTTGCAGATTGAGAATACACTTGAAGCTGTCTGTAAGTTTGCAGATGATGTCGTCAGTGGTAAGGTTAGTTTCAGATGAGCTAATTCAGTTTGGGCAGTAATGTGCTTCTAGTGATGAGCTATTTATTAGCCTGAATTCAAATTTTAGCAAATGAATCTTATAGTATATAATTGTATGTATAGTTAAACTTCAAACTCAATGCGGCTGGTAAGATCGCTTTTTTCCTGAGATGAGCTAGTGATTTATAATTTTATAGAGTAAATTTTGATGGGATTGGAGCATTAGATAGTGATTGTTTCAGAATTAGTTTTTTATATTTTTATTTTTTTATTGATATATAGAAATATGAAGTCCATTATGCGAGTGGACTAAGTGGACTTATTTTTTGGCCAGACTAATATGATCTTTGGTGGAACAAATTTAGGTGCCATTACCAATGGGATGTAGTGTTTTTCGCGTGGACTTTGAAAGATGTTATTTTTTGTGTGCCTGCTTGTGCCTCAGCAAAAAGCTCATCTTGGTTCTGCGGGGATGAGAAAATTGTACAAATATGTTTCATTTACTTTTTGTATACTCTATTGCATAGTTATTCCCTGAAGTCAAAGTTCTGGAAAGGTCAAAACTTAAATGAACTTTATTTTGGGGCATTCCATAAAAGTTTAGTTAGAATAATAGAATCTCAAATTGGTTGGGGGCAGAAGGAGTTCCTAATTGTTGCTACATTAATATTTATACTAATAATTTAAAATCAATCTAAGGAACAATCGGCTCATCAAAAGACTAAAAAGTTAAAGGAGAGCCCCTTGACCCATCCAATACACCGCTCATCTGACCTTTGAAAGGAGTCGTTTAGCTTACTTGTAAATTATAATTGAAGATGTAACTGCCATTTCGTTCAATTTGTTCGTCAACTTACTCCTTAGACAGATGAAAGAAGGAAGGGCTTTGCTAGCATATTTTTTCGTTAACCAGGGCAATCGTTTGAGGAGGACAACTGTGTTTTTAACACATACGTTCTGGCTTTGTTGCACTCTTTCATTCGATAGATGGTGAAGTTGGGAGCACTGCATTTAATACAAATATACAACATGATTTGAATCTAATATAAGTTTGTTGGTTGTGACTTGTGAGGATTGAGGGGGTATTGTGACACACTTTTTGCAAATTTTCACTTATGGACCAGAGTATTCTCAGTGGTATTTGCTCGTAGAAATATGATCTTATTAATTTTTTTTTAATTTATTGGCCCCATCTTTGTTAAATGTAAATCCTTTTCTTCTCTCAGTTTATGAATGAATAAAATTGTTTTTTGGATTTGGGGTGACTCGATTTACTTTAGCTTTACTTGAAAAACAATTATAGATTTTACTTTTTCTATGGAGCTTGAATGGATTTGCACTGTATCTAAGATTTTGACATTGAAACTGCAGATTAAGCCCCCAACTTCTCCAGAGGGTCGGTTTACACAAATACTTTCTGTTGGAATTGGGGGTTCAGCCCTTGGACCACAGTTTGTTGCTGAGGCCTTGGCTCCTGATAATCCCCCTCTTAAGGTATCTGACTAGTTAAACAAGCATCAAATTTTAAATAATTTCCATTGTTTTTAGAGAAAAGAAGCGTCTTTTTTGGAGAAATTAAATTTCTAATTGTTTGCTGTAATTCTAATTGAACATGAAACCATTTAGTACATGACCATTTTTTGAATCTGCATCATTTAATTTCATTACATGTTCTTGTGGTGTAAATATAGAATTTTCTCTTTTCAATGTGGCGAGATTATTGATTAACTATTTGCTGCTGTTTAATTTTTTAAGTTGTAATGCAATCCATGACTGGTTTAATGTGGTTGTTGTTGTTAATATTTAAGCTTTTCTCATGTGTACATTCTTCTTCCCCTCCCCCTCAGGTGTCTTTCTTTCTCTCTCTTGGCAATGTGCCCTTATTGTTTTATGGTGCTGATGGCAGATAAGGTTCATCGACAATACTGATCCAGCTGGTATTGATCATCAAATCGCACAGCTTGGCTCTGAGCTGGCATCAACACTTGTAATAGTGGTTTCAAAGGTTTGCACGGAAATTATCTTGTTTCCCAAGTGTAGATGTTTCCTTTAGTTTCTCAAGTATGTTGCTGACACAAAGCTTTTATATATTTTTACAAATTTGTATAGAGTGGAGGTACTCCAGAAACTAGAAATGGTTTATTAGAAGTGCAGAAGGCATTTCGGGAAGCTGGCTTGGATTTTTCAAAACAGGTTTTGATCTCAGGTTCTTGTTTCTGCTTTAATTATTTCCAATGTTCTAAAAAACGCTAGACCTAGGTGGCAGAGGGAGCTTCGAGCGCTTAGGCCTTGTAGGCGGTGCCTATCTGGTTTCCTAGGCGGGGTTAATTTTATTTTATTTAAATTTTATTAGTGAAAGTATATGGGTGAAGTTTGAAACATACTAAACTTTATGACTATAATTATGAAGTAACTTTGAGGGAAGTATTTGTAATATGGAATAATTTTAATGTTACATAAGAAAACTGCTGAGTTTAATGGCCACACATTCTTTTTTCACTTTGGGCTTTGTTTTAAAGAAAGAGGTTGGGCTTTGTTTTTTAAAAGAAAGAGTTTGGGCTTTGTTTTTTTAAAAAGAGGTTGGGCTTTGTTTTTTAAAAGAAAGAGTTTTGACTTTGTTTTTTTTAAAAAGAGTTTTGGCATTGTTTTAAAATAGGGTTAAATACACTTTTATTCCTCGAAATATCACCCCTTTTATACAAGTGACCCTAATCTAAAAAACTTATAATAGAAGCCTCCAAGTACACTTAAATAAACAAAACTGACCCTAAATCCATTTCCGGCCAAAAAATAGCTAGATTACTGATGTGTCACGGGGAAGACCTGTTGTATACGGTTTGACTGTACATGACCAGTAGAATATACAGTTATTTACTAAATACAATCCCCAACATTTACTTAATAGACGATTCTTGTGATGCCCCCAAATCCCTATACTTGCTACAACGGATTTGACGCTCACTTCTACTGTATTAACCTTAAGATTTTAGATATTCTATCATTTATAAGCTCTATCTATCCAAGATTTACAGTACCAACACGAGATTATTTCCAGATTTGAAGGGGGCTTTCCAATAAAGATAATAATCTATATTGGTGGGCAATTAGATGACCTAACCCTCATTTCTTAGTCAGAACTTTCAGTGTACCAAATTCCCTCGCTTAGATACGTAGACTTATAAACAATGGACATCTCTTTCATATTAATATTCCCTATCTATTCGAAATTCACAGTTCAAGTAATAAGATTGTTCTTGGAACAGAGGGGGTCTTTCGGTAAGGATGACCACCTTACCGGCGCACAATTAAAAAACTTCGGTTCTTACAAAACTCCCTATATTACTTAACACCCTCATTCAGATGTATAGTTCTTCATTAATACCGTGTTTAATGTTTCACAATTCTAAATTCTATCAAAGTAAATACATAACACAATTTGATGATAATAAGATAATATCATTAATATAATATTTGGTTACAATGTTTTTCAGTTACTTGTTCGTAATACAAAAGTCATTATGGCTTCATACAAAAAGACAAGTAAATAACATGTGTTCTAATCTATGCTTTCTTCTTTGCTTTCCTCTTAGAGCCAGAGCTCTCTGGATTTCCATCCTTAGCTGCAAATAGGGATTTATTTGCAAGAGTGAGCAAAAGTTGCTCAACAAATCTAAACACATAGCATATAAGTGAACCCACATTGATATGGATTTAAATGAATCATAGCTCAACAAAAGATATCACGATTGTTTTAACATAGCAAAGCTGAGTGGTAATTAAACCAAGAACTAATGTTCGTCCGTCTTGCGACTTAGAATCATGCAGTGGATATCTTATAGGGGATCAACCTAACGACATCTTATGTTATGCATAACATATATTACACTGGACTACTCATGAACAATGTTTAAATCAGTTACCCGTCACATCATATTTACCCATGAATAAGGGTGGTTCGTCTCAGTTTACTTTACATGCAGAGGTTGCCCCAAAACAATTTGGTTTGACTAAATAGCTCATATAAAGAAATATAGTAATTCAGTACTTCACGAATAAATGGTCATTTCTTAAGTTATGTCAAAACTAGTAGCAATAATTTCATTCAAGAATTTTTAACACGTTGCACAACGTGCATAAATATCATACAAAACCTGTAATATAAATCTAGGTAGAAGACTTGCCTTGAAACGTCTCTTATACTACGCTAAGTTCTCGTATGGCCTATATTGTTCATTAGGTTGACATACTGATGCGGAACGAGAAAAGAAATTCAAAATTTTTATTATTAATTTTGTATTGTTATTTAGAGATAAATGTTGAGTTATTAATGAAATTATTTTGTAGGATATTATAGTAGTAGCTTTTCATTAGGAGAGTTTTAATTGGAGTAGTAGATTTCTTAGTTTATTATAATAGTATATTTTAGTTAGGAGATTGTTTCTTTTCTAAATTATGGTTTTTACTTAATTTTCAAGTATTGGATTTTCTATTTAAGCATTGTAATACTTCATTAATTTTAGATTATTGAATATATTGATTTGAGATTAAAGTTGTGTGCTTTTGTGTTTCTTTACTGATTTTTTGCGGAGATAGGTACTTTTATTTATTCTTCCCATCTTGTTCTACATAATAATGGTATCAGAGCCAAAATTCCTGATATCATTTGATTTCACCTAATTCCTTCATACCCTATTTTTCTTGCCTACATCAAATTGTTGAAGTTTGCTAGAGAATCGACAACAATTTTTCGAGATGAAAGCACAATCTATAGTAGGAATCGTTATCGCCGTAGTCTCAATCTATTAAAAAAAAGGTTTTGTATTACTGTTCATCGCTACAATGTGCGACACTGTTCATCAAATTTCTAATGTTTTTCCCAATTATAGTTTGGTACCCCAAGTTAATGAAATTTTCAATTCTGCCCCTTGAGTTTCTGAAATTTTCAATTCTGCCCCCAAAGTTGCTAAAACTTTCATCTCAACCCCTAGAGTTTTTTAAATATTAAATTAACCCCCACAGCTTGAGTTTTCAATTTTACCCCCAATTTTTTTGAAATTTTCAATTCAGCCCCTCTTCATATATATAATGTCTCCCAGGTTTAACAATCCAAACTTTGTTTGGGCTAAGATAAGATAAAGCAACTTGAGCATCGAACTTTGGTCATATGCGAGCAACTTAAATGGTCTTGTGTCCTGTATAGTGCCGAGTATTGGAAATTATGCGATGATCTTGCACTTTTTGAAACAAGGCTTGCAAATTTAAAGACACATTACTAGTACATAACCACATACTATGTTCGTTCATATTTTGTTCAAGTGCAAAAAAATGTTCATCTTAATCGTGTTTGTTCAACTAAAGTGACGCGTTCACAAGAGGAGACTCGCAAAGTAAATTCTTACAAGACAATTGATGAATGTCTCACAATACGTATCAATAACCAAAATGAAATTGGTGAGGATAAAGAAGAGCAAGTACTCTCACATATTGATGTTTGTGAGTAACATAAAGTGGAAGTTAAGTGTGTTGAACAACTTGCAGATTCAGAGATGGTTTGCAACGAGGAAATTGAAGTTAAGTTTGGCCCTAAATGCGAAAACATCAAGGAAGATAAAGTTGAGGTCAACCATGATGATTTTCTCTTTCCGGTTGATACATTTGAGTCCCCAGCTACTTTAAATTTCTATATTATATCATTGTTATTCCCGAAAATTGTGCTCATAACATGAAAACATCGGATGCGAATGTTTTGTTCGAAGACATCTCTCAGACTGTGGTTTATTATTTTACAATATTTTAAAAAACTCGAGGACGAGTTTTTTTCAAAGGCGAGAAGAATGATGCGAAACGGAAGAAGAAATTCAAAACTTTTATTATTAATTTTGTATTGTTATGTAGAGATAAATATTGAGTTATTAATGAAATTATTTAGTAGGATATTATAGTAGTAACTTTTCATTAGGAGAGTTTTAATTGTAGTAGTAGATTTCAATTAGAAGAGTTTATTATAGTAATAGATTTTAGTTAGGAGATTGTTTCTTTTCTAAATAAGAATTTTTACTTAGTCCTCAAGTATTGGGTTTTCTATTTAAGCATTGAAATACTTCATTAATTTTAGATTATTGAATATATTGATTTGAGATTAAAGCTGCGTGCTTTTGTGTGTTTCTTTACTGATTCTCTACAGAGATAGATTCTCTTATTTCTTCTTCCTACCTTGTCCTACATCACATACGGTTAGTCATAATCATGACTTTACAATTTTTAGTATACTCTAATTAACCTTTAGTATGAATTAAATACTTAACAATACCATGACCGCAAAATTACTTATAACTTGATGTTACTAGCTTAAATTAGCTAGGCCACCATCACATAATAACTTAATAAAAACTAGTTTAATAAGTTCTTTAAAACTTTAAAATACAAAATCATAAGCCTAAAAAAGTGATATTCTACGACTTCTATTTAAGAACATAATTTAAAATTACAACATAAATTTGTGATTAACTCTTGACGTGCAAGCTTTATGTTTCTTAAAGATGCAAAACTTTAGCTTTTCTTCTCTCAATTATCTCACTATAGTAATTACTCTTTGTTTTTGTGAATTGGTAAGGATTTAAGCTTGTAAAGCCTCCTATTTATAGGCTAGCAAGAGTTGGGGTAAAATAGTCTTTACACAATAACCTATGACATCATTGCTCACATCATTGTCCTTTATAACATCATTGCTTACATCATCGTTCTTTATGACATCATTGCTTACATCCTCCTCTATGATTGGTTCATTTTTCTTCACTTAGATTGAGTTATTACTTGGTTAGTTTAACTTAGATTTTCTTTTCCTACTTTGGTTACTCCAACTAGTTAGTTAGCTGTAATCGTTAACTGACTTTTTCGTATTTCTATCGTATAATTTTCGTATTATAATCATATTATTCTCGTATTCTACTCGTATAATATTTCATATTATACTCGTATTATTCTCGTATTAGTGAATAGTAATTTCGTATTTAGGTTTTAACCCTTTCTAGGTTTTAACTCTCTTTAATCAATTCTAGGCTTGAACAAGTGTTAAGGTTGGATACTTGAACCAAAACACAAAATCACACATAAGAAATCTCATAATACAATTTTGAAACATAATTCAATCTTTATTATTCATATAAAGTTGGATTACAAGATTCTTAGAAGTTTGGAGCATTTCATTCACCCCTCCTTGAAAGAATTTCGTCCCGAAACTACAGTAAAATACTGTTTAAACAAATGTGGGTAGTTTTGCTTTATTTTATCTTCAAGCTCCCACATAGCTTCTTCTATGGATCGATTTCCTCATAACACCTTAACTGAAGGTATTATTTTATTTGTAAACGTTTGCTCTTTCCTAGCAATAATTTGAATAGGAATCTCTTCATAACTTAGGTCCTTCTCGACTTGAATTGGTTCATAACTAATGACATGCTTGTAGTCTAGTTTATAGGGACTCAATACTTGAACATGAAATACATTATGTATACGTTCAAGTTCTAGAGGTAAGGCTACTTCATAGGCCACCTCACCTATTCTCCTTAAAATCTCGAATGACCCTATAAACCTCGGACTTAATTTTCTCTTTTTCCCAAAATGAATTTTCCCTCTCCCCAGGGAATACTTTCAAGAAGACATGACTCCAGACTTCAAAGTCTCTTTTCTGTCTATGCATGTTTGCATCTCTTTTGCCGTTCCTGAGTAGCTCATAACCTTAATTGTATCGTTCGAACTACTTCCGCTGTTTGCTGAACCAATTCCGGCTCGAGCATTTGTCGTTCCCCATCTTCGTCCCAACACATAGGTGTTCTACACTTCCTCTTGTATAAGGCTTCGTAAGGTGGCATTCCAATACTAGCGTGGTAGCTATTGTTGTAAGCGAATTCCACCAGAGGCAAGTGATCTTTCCAACTTCCTTCAAAGTCCATTATGCATGCTCTCAGCATATCTTCTAATGTTTGAATTGTCCTTTCACTTTGTCCATCAGTTTGTGGATGATATGATGTACTCAATCTCAATTGTGTCCAATGTTCTAAAAGGCGCTAGGCGCTAGGCGGGCGGCCGAGGGGGGCCTAGGCGGAATTTTTTATTTTAAGCCAATTTTAATATTTTATCTTACATTTATCCAAACAAAACAATAATATAAAGCAAAACAATCTATAATAAAGATAATAAAGACATTTGCTTAATGTTCAAACACATATCCATATTGCTAATGTCAAAGGTCAAACACAAACATGCAATTGTTCAAAGTTCAAACATATTTTTAACGTATTAGTTTTATTCATAAATAAGATTGTTATTAAATAATAAAATTTAAAATTTTAAGAATTTAATTCAATATTAAAATTTAAGAAACTAAACATAAATTTAAGAATTATATTGAATTAAACTAAATATTACAAATGTATCATCATTTATATAATTTGAAGTGGGTTAAATGCTTATTTAGTCACTGTACTATAGGTCAATTTACAAGTGAGTCACTGAACCGATTTTTCTTACAGTCAACTCACTATACCTTACTTTACTAACAAAACGTTAGAAAATCCGTTAAGTCTTTTGACTTTAGACGGAATTTGACACCTAAGCTGCAGATGTGTACAAAATTTCTGATG
>CM035140.1:53845686-53895371 GCA_020205605.1 Panax ginseng
GTTAAGAGAAATAGATGGAGAAGAGTGTGACCAGAGGTGAACGGAGACAGGTATATCACGGCGACGGAAGGTGATGGGCGACAAGTCAAGATTGAGGCCGTGGGTAGTGGTGGGGTAGACTTCGATCTGATTTGTTACCCAAGCAAGAACCAAACCACCATAATCGGTTATTATGCAATTGACGGTCGGACTGGAATTGTACACGTACTCTCTTAAGTTGTTTGGGTTTGTTTGGGTTGCCCAGCTGTTAAACCAATTTTGTTGGACTGTTAAACCAATTTATTAATTATACACTGCATAGGAAAGAGAAAGATAAGAGAGTGATGTGTAATGTAATGTTGATAACCAAACCTTCATACCAAGGTAACCAAATTTTTATACCAAGGTAACGAAACCTTTATACCAAGGTAACCAATCTACCTTCACACCTGCAGTATGAATTGGTTACCTTGGTCTGAATGTTTGGCAACCAACTGCATGAAGGTTTGACTACCAACTGCATCACATTCAAAATAAATTGGTAACTTAATAAAACTGAATTGG
The DNA here is from genome assembly GCA_020205605.1 of Panax ginseng. Taxonomy (NCBI): domain Eukaryota; kingdom Viridiplantae; phylum Streptophyta; class Magnoliopsida; order Apiales; family Araliaceae; genus Panax; species Panax ginseng. The sequence goes on from CM035140.1 coordinate 53,846,230, forward strand.
TTACCTTGGTATGAAGGTTTGGTTACCCACTGCATGAAGGATTGGCTACCAACTGCATCACATTCAAAATAAATTGGTAACCTAATAATTCTGAATTGGTTATCTTGGTATGAATGTTTGGCTACCAACTGCACTATGAAAAAATTGCAGGTGTGGATGTGGATTGGTTACCTTGGTATGAAAGTTTGGTTATCTTGGTGTGAAAGTTTGGCTACCAACTGCACTATGAAAAAACTGAAGGTGTGGAGGTGGATTGGTTACCTTGGTATGACGGTTTGATTACCTTGGTATGAATGTTTGGTTACCAATGAAAATTTTGAATTCCGTCTAAATTAGGGACTTATCGTGCATTGGACATATAGTTTAGGGACGTCTAGAGGGATTATCCCAATAAATTATATGCTCAAACAGCAATGACAAGAACTTTAACACTAAATTCCATAACAACTCTCCCCCTTCGCACAATTCCATTGACAATGTGGACAACATTTTCATCCTCATAAGTGTCCTTTAAGCTCACAATATTAGGATGCTTAGGCATATGCTTCATAATCTCAACTTCTCTCCTCACATCCTCAATATCTATAGAAGTCCTAAGCTTCTTCTTAGATATCGATTTGCAGGCGCCCCAAACTCGCCTCTACCGATCTCATGACCCAGATCATATTTCTGTGAAATATCGTGCCCCGTTGGTTCTTTTAACACCCGAAATTTGCTTCCACTTCCAGATCCATTTGCACCATAATCAATTGCAAACCGCCGCCACTTTGGTTTATAGTAGGAAAAAAGAGGATGAAGAAAAAAGAGAGAGAAACAAGAACATAGATAAAAATTGGGTCTGTTGTGTTTGAATGTTTGAATAAGAAAATAATAATTAACGGGAAGAGATAAGGGAGATAATCGTGGGCCACGATTAAAGGATACCCAAATGTATTAATTTTGTAAATAAATATGGAAAAATGTATTACTTTTGTAATTATTTTATCTATGCACCATTATTGTAATTATTTTTAAAAATATACTAAAATATGTAATTAACCCTAAAAAATAAGGGGTTGACCTTTATTTTAAAAATAAGGGTTAGGATATTATTGAAACTGGTAGGCTGAGAGCCCTAGCCGTTGCTCCTCCTCGTCCTATGTTACTTTTCGATGGCAGCCAAAAAAGAGATCACGATCAGCCCCTCAGGTAAGTTTATCCCTCTTCTTCTTCTCTGATCTTCTCCTTCTCTCTTCTTTCTTTCTTCTTCTTTCCTTCTTTTTTTGTTTTGCGAAATGCAATGCCGAGTCTAGACGTTTTTATTACCTAGCCCTAATTTCCAAGGTTGGGCTGCTGCCGCCACCTATGCGGCCGCCCAGTCCTATTTTTAGAACACTGATTATTTCTACACTCTCTCAAGGATTTTGGTATAAATTATCTTTAGGAAATAATTTACATGGAAAGTTTATGTTTATGTGCAATGACGTGTTCAAAGTTAGGCACTTTATACGAGTAGTTGATAATTTGGTACTTCAGTCCTTCATTGGGTATTTTGTCATCAGTTCTTCTCTTTTGGTCCAAATTGTGGAAGCGTGAATTAATGCTTTCGTTTATATAAATTGTTCTATAGGGTGTGGCTATTACACAAGAAAACTCGTTACTAGACAACACTGCAAGAATTGAGGGTTGGTTGGCTAGATTCCCCATGTTTGATTGGGTAGGTGGTAGAACTTCTGAAATGTCTGCAGTTGGCTTACTTGCAGCAGCACTTCAGGTTCGTGATCTTTTTTAACAATTTTTTTTTTCTCTTTTCAATTCTGCTAAATATTCTAATTCTTGAAGGGCACATTCATTTATATGCAATTTTCACTTCAGGGAATTGACATAAAAGAAATGCTTGCTGGCGCATCATTGATGGATGAGGCAAACAGGACTACAGTGGTAAAATCCCTTGCTGTTACTTTATTTCGAATAATTCCTTTTTCCTCCTAAAGCTTTTTTTGGTCGAATGAAGATAAAGGACTTCCTTAAATATAGGAAAATGAAGTTTCTTCTTCCTTCCCTCCACCACCACCAACCAACCCCCCTCCCCCAGCGTGTGCCCCTCATGTGCTTTAATCCTAAACTCACAAAACAAATCCCAAGTTATTTGAGATGTTCATAGATATAAGCTTTTGTAGTTACGGAATTAAAGACAATCTATTATTTATGTACTACATGAAGAATATACATCAATTTACACTTGCTCATCATATTGAAGATTTCTTATTAAACTGATAGCGCTGGATACTGATTCTTAGTCTTAGATGCCTTTTGTTGGCTTAACTTCTTTCAATATATCTCATCCTCTTTACAGAAATATCTGCACATACTAGAACTTTTATTGATTAGGTGTGTTCCATTTGAAGAATTAAATGAAATTTAGCGTATTTTCCTGCCACTGGGTTGATATATCTAAAAGATATTTGATTTGATCAGAAACCAGATAGGTCAAACTTCTTGTTGCTACAAACAAATTTATTGTTTTGCTTGGGATAAAATTTCTGTGTACCTTCTTACGATAATCCGACCACAATCACTATAGTACTCCAATGCTTACAACATTTACAACCTTCTGGTTTTACTGTGAACAATGTATTGGTTCATGAGAGAGTTGGATAACTAACTATGAAATATTCCCCCTCCCCCACCCCCCAAAAAAAAAAGTAAACAAAAAGAGAAGAGAAAAAGATAGTACTATATATGTCAGTTAGACAACCTGAAGCTTCCTGTTTGATAAATTCTCTTGTATTCAGGTCAAGAATAACCCCGCTGCATTGCTGGTTTTATGCTGGTACTGGGCTTCTGGTGGAGTAGGATCAAAGGTATTAATCAATTCACTGTATTCACACTTTCAGCTTCCTGTCTAGGCTGTTTATATAGTAGTTGAATTTATTCTAACTGTGCTTTTATTTATGGCTATCAACAGGACATGGTTGTCCTTCCTTACAAGGACAGTCTATTATTATTTAGTAGGTATTTGCAGCAGCTGGTCATGGAATCACTTGGGAAGGAGTTTGACCTAGATGGTAACCGGGTATGTTCAACCAACCCATTTAAGTGTTATATCCACATTGTGTTAATGAGGAAACTCTTTTTAAACCTGAATACTTTTTCACTACTGTATCATAACTTTGAAATAAAGCACTTTGAGAATTTTTTTTCTTTCAAGTTTTTTCTGTCTAAATTAAAACACATTTAATGTGCAAGCTCATATGTTAAAGAGTCACTTTGCAGTACAATTTTATTTTGAAGATGTATAGAAGTATTATGTAGTATGCATGGTCTCTCTCTCTGGTCTCTGCATCCCTGCCCACATCTCCACTGTGTATGTGGGGGTGTGTGGATTGGGTCTTCCCAACTGGGCTACCTCCTTGGTCTTCATATATCGTTTTTTTAACCCACGGAAATGGAACTGCTAGTGAGCGTCATATATTATTTGCTAAGGTTCTCTACTATCTCATTTCTCCTATCTGGACTTTTGATGTTGATTATGCGTTTTTAGTCTCTTCATCTCTTGCATTGCCAGTATTGTGATATATTTACAGAAGGTATTGATGACCTTGTTTATAGCATGCTGGTTGTGTTTGATAAATCTGGGAATTAAGATCTGAATGATTATGATGTCTTAATAAATTAGATCATCTGAATGATTATGAGGCCTGAATCTAAAAAAATGTTTGATAACTAAAAAGTAAGTTGTCTTTTAATGACACTATTTTACCATTTTAAAGGGTAAAATTTTATTTAATAATTTTAAATATTCAATTTAATAAAAACGAGTGCATAATATTGTTGAATATATTTATATAAAAAAAAATTATCAAAAAAATTTCATTAAGAGGTACCTCTTAATTATTAAGATTTCATTTCTGTCTTACCGGGCAATTAGAGGTAATAAAAGACAGTCCATTAAGAGGCAATCAGATGTAAACAAACAGCACCCAAGTCTTATACACTATTTGATGGTCATTTGAACTTCGTTTTGGTTTCCTTTTGGCTATGGACCTCATGGTTCAAACTAAATTTAGCACTTTTCAGCTTGGAATGTATGTTTTTAGTCTGTTTTGTGTTAGGGTCATTATAACCAATAACTCTGTTTCCAAGATCTGTTGCAAACGAACTGATCTGCAATGCTTGCTGACTGTGTATTATTTTGTGCCTACGCAACCTGCTGAACATCCATATGTAATACTCCCTCTGTCCCATAGTTATAGGCTGATTTTCCATTTTGAGATGTCCCAATATATAAGCTACTTACTATTTATAAAATTTAGTTGGTTCATTGTTTTATTTTTATGCCCTTATAATAAATATTCAACTATTACTCTTTTTTGAATAAACAACATTCAATGTCATTATTTTTATCACCACATTTAATGTTGTTGTATTCTCTTTGGTTAAAGTTCTATGGTTATGGACTTTAATGGTCAGTACACGTCAATCAATGAAGTTGAGAGTTCCAGTGTGATAAGTAAGAAGTAATTAACTTATTCATTAATTCCATTTTAAGGGGTATATGTGGAAAATTTATGTTAAAAATTGCCACTTAAACTGATTTTCTTAAACTATCTGCCAAAAGAAATCAGCCTATAACTATGGGACGGAGGGAGTATATCACTTCTCATATATAATGTGCACGTTCTAGTGTTGTTATTAGGTCTCTAACTAACTGAACAGCATCTGCCATATGATTGGAAAGCAACCTGATTTTACATTTCTAAGATTTTGAAGCAGTATGTCTACTTATAGTCCTCGAGAAAAAACTTGCGATCGTGTTATTATATGTTTCGGAGCTTGTCTTGTGTTTCAATGTTATTTAATGGGTTCATGATCTGTTTTCATGTCGGTCTACATATCAAATTTACAGGTGAATCAAGGGCTAACTGTCTATGGAAATAAAGGAAGCACGGATCAGCATGCGTGAGTTTTTGTTCTGGTTTTTAGTCCCATTTTACATATATATAGATTTATCAGTAGTTAATCCTTCCATATCCTTGTCTTCAGCTACATTCAACAGCTGAGAGAGGGTGTGCACAACTTCTTTGTGACTTTCATTGAAGTGTTACGAGATAGGCCACCCGGTCATGATTGGGAGCTTGAACCAGGGGTCACCTGTGGTGACTACTTGTTTGGAATGCTGCAGGTTGGTTTTAAGACATGCTATTTTTACTTGTTTGAATTGCTAAAATGTTGCATACTAATTATCGAGTGATGGTCATTTAGCCGACGAGTAATTATTACTTTTCAACACTTCAATAAAATGTTTATTGCCTTTTCTAATATATTTGCTTAAAAATGATGCGAATTTTGCAGGGAACAAGGTCAGCCCTGTATGCTAATGGGCGAGAGTCTATTACAGTAACTGTGCAAGAAGTGACACCCAGGTCAGTGGGGGCTCTAATAGCACTATATGAGCGAGCAGTTGGAATCTATGCCTCACTGGTCAATGTTAATGCTTATCATCAACCTGGTAACTATTAAATTCCTTTTGCCAAGATTTGGACTTGAGACATAATAATTGTTTTTCTGTTCCGAAATCACGCCTTCAGCATATTCTCCTATTAATACAGAATAACAATAGTTGTTTAGGAAAGTAAATTAATATGGTTGATGGTGCTTGCTTTTTATCTCTTGCTCTGTCTGCTGTTACAATGAATCTTACTCTATATCAGGTGTGGAAGCTGGGAAAAAGGCAGCAGGAGAAGTATTAGCTCTTCAGAAGCGGGTTCTTTCAGTTCTTAATGAGGCCAGGTATGCACCCATCATTCCAAGATTTATAAGGTCCTAGATGTTTTGTCCGTTTGTTTGAAATCAGGGGGTCTCCATATGCCTTGATTTATGATGTCATTGACCATCCTTGCCTGGGCTAAAGGAATTTTATATGTTTAGTAAGTATATGGAAGAGGTAATGAGCTTCTAGGTATTATTTGGCTGAAGGTGCCGTCCTCTTTTAGGTGAAGGCTATTCATTGATGAAAAATTCATCATATATAATGTCTGATATATGCTGATTTTCTTTGAGATGAGCAATAATATTTAGAGATAATGTCTTACTTCTCCTGGTTGCTGTTCTGTAAGTAACATTCTCCATGTTTTTGTTTTTTAGATCTTCCTCGAAAAGGTGCTTTATTTATATTTGATTGCACAAACACGTTAATTCTTTAAGGACATGTATAACATATTATGCTCACCTGCCAAAACTGGGCGTTGCCGACTATCCGAATCTAGTTTGGCCATTCCCAATTGTCTAAAGCTCTCTGTTGGCATTACATCAGCTTTAATATTATTTGAATTATTGGCCTAGCTTGTACGAGTGACACTAGTGCACGATTTTCTAGTTTTGCTTTGTTTTGTTACCTGGTAACTTAATATTCATTGTCTTGATGGTTGTTTCAGCTGTAAAGAGCCTGTTGAGCCATTGACGCTTGAGGAAGTAGCCGAACGTTGCCATGCTCCTGAAGATGTAAATACTATATTATTTGCTGACTAGCGTGTTAATGATAAATTTTGATTGGTAACAACTACGGTGAAATGTTCTTGCCTAACCATTATTCTTTACCTCATGATGTCAGATTGAAATGATTTACAAGATTATTGCACACATGGCTGCCAACGACAGAGCGCTCATAGCTGAAGGCTTTTGCGGTTCACCCCGGAGCATCAAGGTTTTCCTTGGTGAGTGTAACGTGGATGAATTGTATGCATGAGTTGCTTGTAGAAAAGTCACATGTTTGAGTTTTCACATAAAGACTGCAATCAACTGGTTTTCCATTTGGCTCTACATTATGCATTTCTTGGTTTGCAACACAAGGATACTTAATTTAAAGTTTTTATGAAATAAAAATGTTGCATTTTGTGAGTTCTACAATGGTTGCATTTGCATGTTAATTCTGGCCTAGATAGTATATAGGTTTGGTTAATCGGCATTTGGCGCGTTTGGATGTTTAAACACATTTGAAAATCTTGGTTGTTTAATAGTAGTTTATTTTAAGTGTAATTTATTTAACTCACAAACGTAACTTGCCAAAAATTAATGGGTTGTGTTTGGGGGTTGAAATGCTATCACCGCAATACGTCTCAAAAGTGGTCCTATTGAATGTGTTATTTGTTACATGATTGATAGAGAGTCACTTTAGTTGGAATTGCAGAAACAATGTGTGTCCACTCTTCATGGTTGGGTTATTTTTATTTGTGTTAGAAGTGGTCCTTTTCCCCATAAATTATTCTTTGAAGGATTGAATGATTTCTGGGGTGGAATGTTATTTGGAAATGAATATATAATTTCAAATCTTCTGTTAGTTTCAGATATTTTTTTAATTAGAATATTTACAGATAAAATAAAGTATCAGAAAATATTAATGCTATACACTATAACATATATGTAATATCAAAACTTATAAAAGCTTATTTGAAATTATTCATGCTCATTAAAGAATATCTTTTCTACTTTTAGAATTTATTCAATTTTCTTTTAGCAGTTCCTCTTTATTCGATTTTTTGAAAATCCAAACAAAGAGGGAAAATATACTTAAAAGAAGACTTATATAGGTATATAGGTTGAAGACACTCAAAATTTGCATTTGGTCATTAAAAAATAACAAAAATACTCGAAAAGGAAAAAATTTAAGTAAAACAGCATTTCAGGATTTAATTGGAAGAATAAGAGGGCGAAATTGTAAATTCGTGATAAATTGGGGTTGTCAAGCAGTTAATGGATGACTAACAAAAGAAAAGAGAGTTATTTGGAGGCACCCATATGCGGGTATTAAAGTGAAAAAAATGGTGCCCAAAGAGCCACCTTTTGTTATAGTAAGATATTTGCATCCTTTTCCTCCCTTTTAGCAAATCCAAATGGGCACACATTTGATATAATTGTGAAGATCTCGAAATGAGAATTCAGAATTGGAGTGACATGTCTCTTTAACTATTAGTTGATAGTCCGTGACTAATTTGAATAATGAATTGGCTAATTTAAACTTGAATATATCTAATAAAAAATAAATTCATTAAAGTATAAGAACATTCTCTCAGTCTAATTTCATTAAACACATGAAATGCACTAACCAACCGAATAAGTATCAGTTGTATATGAATAATTTTTGAAAATTTTAAGATTTCACTCAAATTATGAATCCTCAAAATAGTAATAGGGAGCCCATTCGATGGAAGGTTTGTCCATGTAATCAGAAGTAAAGAACTCTATCATTGTTCAAGTTTTTATCATTTGTTCCTGTTGGAAATGGGTTTGATAAAATATATATTTATGTGTTCAAATCTATTAATAATTGAATGAGAAAATTGTCGGGTTGAGTTCGGAAAATTTATTATTAATACTACGTAGTTTTATTGTGTCCAACGGTAATAAACTACCTATTTGGTCTTATTAATACTACGTAGTTTTATTGTGTCCAACGGTAATAAACTACCTATTTGGTCTATAAATTAACCTATATGGGCGCACAAAACAGTATGGAATTTTCCCTCATTTCTGTTCTGTCCCGTTGAGAATTTTTCCGTTCCTTCCCTGAAAATCCCGTTTTTACAGATAATCTCGTTCCTTCCCTTCTGCAATCCCGTTTCTGCAGATAATCCCGTTTTCTGTTATTCTCAAGATATTCCGTTCTGCACATTCCTTCCCGTTGCAGTATACTCTGTCCCGTTCTGCACATTAGAAATTTCCCGTTCTCTGTAAACATTTTTGCAGTAAGTTTTCAAGCACCATTTTACAGTAAGTTTTCATGCATGCATCATTCATGTTCATATTAAGTTCAATACATAAACATTGAATTTGGTTCGATGAATTCTTAATTTTGTAATGCTACTAATTAAGAATTGAAATCCGTTTTATCTTGGGAGGCAATTATTCAATTAACCCTTAGCATCTGTGGGGGAATAAATTTGCTTTAAGGAGACTTTGTGAATTCAAAGGACTCGGATTTATTTATTAATATTTTCTGTGTTATATTTATATAAAATCATGTTCTGTTTTTATCATATAAAATATATATATATATATATATATATATATATATATATTAAATAATACTATATATAATTACAGATAACAGTTCCACCCATAGATGTAAAAGTAAAAATATTATTATAAAGTCTATGTTTGTGCGAAATGCATTAGCCAACTTACCCTCATCGTCTAGCAACTGTAATAACGCAATTGGTGTCTCACGCAAGGCTGGTAGCTTAACTTTGCCCTTAGAGCAGCACAAAGAAAAACCCAACGACCTGTTTTGTTGTTGGATGATAGTATTTTCATGCTCCCACACAACTGCATGGCGGTGGCGACAAACTCGTTTTGGGTAGCCTATATTTAGTACTCTCCTACTTGTAGCTGAAACAAACAAAAAGTTATTTAGTGATCCATTGTTATTAAGTATTAAAATTACTTGGGAGGTGTACAATTATGCCCTTACCAAAATTTATTTTTTATTAATTAATCTTATTATGCGTCCTCCTACTATGTGTGGCAACACCTGTAAACAAAACGTCATCATCATACAATTTATTGTTGCACAATATGAGATCTGCTAAGAGTAAAAAAATTGTAACTGAACTAAATAATAATTTACACCAATTTACACTCACCGTCAAGGCCATTCAATTTTGTATCTGTTTGGGTTACGCTAAGCGTTTCAGGAGGCTGACCAATTTAATTTTTAATGTTGGGATAGCAGTATAGGTAGAGTGAGCAACCACATGTTGGAAATTGGAGTGAGTATATGGGTAAATAACATAAGGTTAAGGTTAGTCCAAATTTATTGAAGAACATACCACTACCTCCAATTGTTTCAAATTCTGCAGATGCATAACGACAATCCAAACTCACATTTACATCATGTCAATATCATGTTGGTTGGTTTAAATTATAATTTGAGGAAACAAAAATCAACTTACCTCAACAACGGGTATATACTCAACATAACACATTAAGTTTTCATATTAACCAACAGAATAGATTAATTATATGAACATTCTCTTAGACTCATTTCATCAAACACTTGTGCTGCTTCATCTTCCATCTCTTGTATCCTCATCTTCATCTCATTTAATTCTTGCATTTAAAATTAATCAAATAATTTAGCCTTTTCATATTATTGATTTTAAATAATGGAACTGGATCAAACTAAAGAATCAAGTGTATGTTTACAGTTTTGTTCTTGGCACGGGCAACTTTGCCTGCTCGATGAAAATTTTGGGGATACATAGTGAGGGCCTTTTGAGGGGAAAAGACGTTAATAGCCTTTCAAAAATTAACTTTCTTCCTAATTCAAATCATACACTACAGGACTCCAATTAGATGCAGACAAAGACAATTTTCAGAATATTAAAATTTTCTAACTTCAACATATTAATACTATGCTTCAACTTAGTTAAGCACTTCATATCCAACAATTTTTTTTAAATTTTTTTTACCGAGTATTAAAATTCACAAATGCTCAACACCAAAACCACAATTAACAAATATAAACAATCCAAACACCAATTATATATATGTACACATATAAGAACTCAAATTACATATGAAATAATTACCTCAAAATATGGTGATTCATTAATAAAGTAATAAGTACAATTCTCAAATGAGTCAAAATAATCAAAACTTAAAATTGAATCAACCTAAATGGTCAAAGGCAAAAATCTCATCACACTAATACTGAATCACCCTGCAAACTGCTGGGAAGAAAAACCTGGCATGAGCGATTGCCCGATCACGGATCTGAGATATACAAAAGATATCAAGTGATATCACGAAAATAAGCGAGACAAAATCTTGAACAAAGCCTCGAAAGTGCAAATCTGAGCGAAAATATAATATCAAAGATTTGAATGAAATATATACGAATCAGCGTAATGAATATATACGAATCAGCGTAATTGTGAAACCAATAAAAGAATAAAGAAATAACGAATGAAGTAACTAACTTCGATGACTTGGGCTGAGCGAAACCAACAAAACTAATCGATAAAATAATAAATTTGAAACAAATGCATTTGGAGTTATTTTATCAAGAATGAGCTCGAAATACACATTGCCACACAGGCAAGTCAAAATAATGCCCACGAGCAACCAAAATAATGCCACACGGGCAAATCACACATTGGATGGCGAATCCAAATGTATGCAAATCGGATAGGTGTGTTTGGCACAACATCACACATCCATGAGCGAGAAAACTAGGGTTAACCCATCGCCTCCCACAACAAAACACCAAATGGCCCCACTTCCTCCGGAGCCCAAAGCGGAGCGCGCAGTGGACTAATCACACCGCCACGGAAAGTGTCATGTCTCTCGTGCAAGGCGACATGCACTGTGGTACCCCCACGGTGGTTATAGCTTCGGTATACCCTACGGTATATTCTAACAAAAATATCATGTCACAACACATGCGACAAAATACCAACAAAAGGGTTCTATATGTACATGTTGAACCAAATCAAATTATAATCACAAGGTTTCAAAAAAGAAGGTAGCAACATATGCTAGCTCTATAATTATCGAAATAAATAATACTAAACATGAATACCTAATTCAAAGAGTACAAATACTAGTCATATGTATCAACTCTAAAATGAAACTAATATATTTATTTCACGAGGAAACAATTATGTGAAATCATAATGAGAATTGAAATAAAGAAGCAAGCGAACAAATCAAAAAAACAAAAGAGTGTCATTTGAAAATGCATAATCCAAGTACGATACTTCAAACCATTTATAGCACACTCCACAAAATCTTACCCTCAAATGCCAAGCGATATCAAATCTGAAAAGCGTTATTCATCACTAAACATATTCACCTCAAATTAAATATAATCCAATTCAATAATTCCAAAATAATTCATAATCTATTTAATATGCCTTTAATCATCGCTCTTATATCAATTATTAATACTCCAAAATTTATATTCCAAATATAACTCTTTAAGTTCCTTAAAGTCAAGAACTAATTACACAAATTAATAATACTAAATGTAAGTACATTTATAAAAATATGAACACTTCTATTTGATACGACTATAAAATATAATTACTTATAATATTAAGATTTAATTCATTCCATATAATCTTACATATTTATTTGTATAACATCTCTTGCAAATTATGCAAGTTTTAAGTAAACTTTAATTTACTCTTATATATATATATATTTTTATAAAAAAAAATCATCAATTTATTATTTTAGGATCTCCAAAATCAATCACAGGACTACTCCCTCAGATTCAATCGAGTTGGAATAAAGTGATAATAATAATAAGTACATCCGTATAAGTATTACATTAATAAATAAACTCTCCCATCTTTAAAGATCGCTCTTAGTTCTTGAATTACAAAAGTACTTGCTCATGATGAAAAAAATAACATACTAAATTTAATAATTTAATATGGAACCACGTGATTTATCCCCACTTTATATAATGTATAATATACTTACTTATTACTGATGAAATTTCCCCACTAGTGATCAAAATCTCTAGTCTTTCTTCACCTGAGCCCCCTTTGTAGTTGTTCCCTTTATCTCCAAAGTAGCCACCTCTTCTTATTCAGTTTGTATAATGAAGTAATATTAGGTTTAGCTATTTATTAATTAGGTTTGCCCTAATAAACTTCTATTTGGGTTAAATTAATATTAAGGCCCAAATTTTAACCACATAATATTATCTATCACTTATTAATATTTATTAGCCCACATAATTTAAATAACTAGTTTGACCCAAATAAATGACAAGTTCAAACAATATGTTTTAAGAATATAAATTTAATATTATTTTATTATTTTTTTTGAGGATATTACATTACCTCCCCCTTAAAAGGATTAGTCCCCGGAATCAAAAGAATGAAAAATACCTAATTATCAAAAAGATCACGGATACTCGCTCGAATAGACTCCTCTATCTCCCAGTAGCTTTCCGCTCAGAATAATTTTACCACAAGACTTTAACAAAAGGAATTATCTTCCTCAAATTTTAATTTAATAATCGGTTATTTAATTATCTACTAAAAAGAATTTAATTTTCCAAACAAAACAAGGAAGGAAAAAAGAAGAAACAAAATCATTTACCTTTTCCCATTTAAACACAATTGTATAAGATAAAATTAATTAATATTTAATTATATAAAAAAAAATAGGTTATTACATTTTCACCCTTAAAAATAATTAGTCCTCGAATTCAAATAAGCTTCTGAAAAAAATAAATAAATTTAATTCTGACGTAAGCGTCATCATTTATAACGATCAGCGTGGATAAGTCATCGGTCCACGTAATTATCAATGTACTTGTAAAAGATTAAATGCGACTCAAAGTGTCAAGTCTTGGTAAGGTTCTTCGCGTTAAATCACATGATCCTTTGTTAGTGCGGGCCCCGTTAATATCTTTGAGTTTCATTCTTGCAAGCGTCGTACTCTTGAACATAATTGAAATCACAAACATTTTTCTTCATCTAAATCTGATTCAAATAACCAAAATATTTAAAATTATTTTAACTTCGTTAAAATGTTTATATTCCACACATGACAAAGATCTAACAAATTATTTTTATTTAATTTTACATAAATTCACATAAAACTCTAAAGACATCGGATAACCAAAACAACTATGCAAACCATATTACCAACTCTCCCCAAGTCCTCAAGAGCTTCAAAATATCTCATCCTTAATTTGAACTATTCACCAAATAATATTACACCAAAGAATATACTACTAATATCTCTTTATCACCAACTCTTTCCTAAGTCCTTAAGAGTTTCAAAATATCATAACCTCCAATCAAATTAGTTCTCAAATATTATTACACCAAAAATATACTACTACTAAGATCTCTCCATCACCATACCAAACTCCAAATCATATATCCTACTATACGAATAAACAAATGATAGCTTTCAAAATCTCTTAAAGATTCATCACTTAATATCTAATCATTTAATAAATCAATCATTCTCTTAGTGCAAACCTTAACTTGACAAATTCCAAAATCTCCTCATACTATCACTCAAAATTTCATATAAGATAACTCCGATATTCTACTAGGAAATAATCATAAAATTCATTTACTCCAAAAAATTAATCTAATTACCTCGAATCTTTACAACAACTCAAAATTACAAGAGATCCTTTGTACTTAATAGTTTTCACTTTATCATATTATCCCATCGATTCACATACCTCAAATTATTCACAACTTAACAAAAATCGAGAATCTAACCCAAATAAAATCCTCGATTCCAAAATCATAATAATTTGTAATTACACGAAATAACTCTTAACAAATAATTCTCCCATATCAAAACTTTAGCGATACAAATGCTCATATCATAATCGTATAATCATTTCTTAAGCTGAACAAAATATGATATTATTCTCCTTAATAATCCAATCACAATCCTTAACTAATATTATTGTTCCAGCGCGCATAACAATAATAATCTTAACAAATTATCTCGCCTTTCTCAAATCAACTATAACTCAAAGAACTAAAAAAACACTTGGTGAGAATAAGACCAACCAAGCGAGAGAACAAAATCAATTCAAACTCCTATGTCTACCCGGTGATTTACCCTGACTCATGGTCGAACCTAAATAGGTTTTCTCAAGAAAGAAACTAAGCTTTGATACCATCTCTGTAACACCCCCTTCCCGAAAAGGAAAGGGAGGTCACGTGCAAAGCACAACAACCTCAAAATAAATAAACAGAGCACTAACAACCTCAAAATATTAATAGTGGTGATTCATTAATAAAGTAATAAGTACAATTCTCAAAATGAGTCAAAATAATCAAAACTTAAAATTGAATCAACCTAAATGGTGAAAAGGCAAAAATCTCATCACTTGTACTGAATCACCCCTGCAAACTTGGGAAGAAAAACACTGACACATGAGCAATTGCCCGATCACGGGATACGGATATACAAAAGATATCAAGTGATATACGAAAATAAGCGAGACAAAATCTTTGAACAAAGCCTCAGAAGTGCAAATCTGAGCGAAAATATAATATCAAAGATTTGAATGGAATATATACGAATCAGCGTAATGAATATATACGAATCAGCGTAATTGTGAAACCAATAAAGAATAAAAAAATAGCGAGCTGAAGTAACTAACTTCGATGACTTGGCTGAGCGAAACCAACAAAACTAATCGATAAAATAAAAAATTTGAAACAAATGCATTTGGAGTTATTTTATCTAGAATGAGCTCGAAATACACATTGCCACGGGCAAGTCAAAATAATGCCCCACGAGCTGACCAAAATAATGCCACACAGGCAAATCACACATTGGATAGCGAATCAAATGTATACAAATCGGATAGGTGTGTTTGGCACAACATCACAAATCCATGAGCAGAAAACTAGGGTTTACCCATCGCCTCCCACAACAAAACACCAAATGGCCCACTTCTCCGGAGCCCAAAATGGAGCAGCGGTGGACTAATCACACCGCCACGGAAAGTGTCGCGTCTCTCGTGCCGAGGCGACGTGCTGTGGTACCCCCACGGTGGTTATAGCTCGGGTATACCTACGGTATATTCTAACAAAAAATATCATGTCACAACACATGCGACATAATACCAACAAAAGGGTTCTATATATACATGTTGAACCAAATCAAATTATAATCACAAGGTTTCAAAAAGAAGGTAGCAACATATATAGCTCTATAATTATCAAAATAAATAATACTAAACATGATAACCTAATTCAAAAGTACAAATACTAGTCATATGTATCAACTCTAAAATGAAACTAATATATTTATTTCACGAGAAACAATTATGTGAAATCATAATAGAAATTGAAATAAGGAAACAAGCGAACAAATTTAAAAAACAAAGGTATCATTTGAAAAATGGAATCCGTACACGATACTTCCAAACCATTTATAGCACACTCCACAAAATCTTACCCTCAAATGCCAGCGATATCAAATCGAAGCGTTATTCATCACTAAACATATTCACCTCAAATTAAATATAATCAATTCAATAATTCCAAAATAATTCATAATCTATTTAATATGCCTTTAATCATCGTCTTATATCAATTATTAATACTCCAAAATTTATATTCCAAATATAACTCTTTAAGTTCCTTAAAATCAGAACTAATTACACAAATTAATAATACTAAATGTAAGTACATTTATAAAAATATGAACACTTCTATTTGATGCGACTATAAAATATAATTACTTATAATATTAAGATTTAATTCATTCCATATAATCTTACATATTTATTTGTATAACATCTCTTGCAAATTATGCAAGTTTTAAGTAAACTTTAATTACTCTCTTTCTATATATATATATTTTATTAAAAAAAAAATCATCAATTTATTATTTTAGGATCTCCAAAATCAATCACAGACTACTCCTCAGATTCAATCAGATTGGAATAAAGTGATAATAATAATAATAAGTACATCCGTATAAGTATTACATTAATAAATAAACTCTCCCATCTTTAAAGATCGCTCTTAGTTCTTGAATTACAAAAGTACTTGCTCATGATGAAAAAAAACAACATACTAAATTTAATAATTTAATATGGAACCACGTGATTTATCCCCACTTTATATAATGTATAATATACTTACTTATTCTTGATGAAATTTCCCCACTTAGTGATCAAAATCTCTAGTCTTTCTTCACTGAGCCCCCCTTTGTATTTGTTCCTTTATCTCCAAAGTAGCCACCTCTTCTTATTAGGTTTGTATAATGAAGTAATATTAGGTTTAGCTATTTATTAATTAGGTTTGCCTAATAAACTTCTATTTGGGTTAAATTAATATTAAGGCCCAAATTTTAACCACATAATATTATCTATCACTTATTAATATTTATTAGCCCACATAATTTAAATAACTAGTTTGACCCAAATAAATGACAAGTTCAAACAATATGTTTTAAGAATATAAATTTAATATTATTTTATTATTTTTTTTGAGGATATTACATTACCTCCCCCTTAAAAGGATTAGTCCCGGAATCAAAAGAATGAAAAATACCTAATTATCAAAAAAGATGAGATACTAAAACTCGAATAGACTCCTCTATCTCCCAAGTAGCTTCCGCTCAAGAATAATTTTACCACAAGACTTTAAAAAAGGAATTATCTTCCTCAAATTTTAATTTAATCGGTTATTTAATTATCTACTAAAAGAATTTAATTTTCCAAACAAAACAAGGAAGAAAAGAAGGAAACAAAATCATTTACCTTTTCCCATTTAAACACAATTGTATAAGATAAAATTAATTAATATTTAATTATATAAAAAAAATAGGTTATTACATTTTCACCCTTAAAAATAATTAGTCCTCGAATTCAAATAAACTCTAGAAAAAAATAAATAAATTTAATTCTGACGTAGCGTCGCCATTTATAACGATCAGCGTGGATAAGTCATCGGTCACGTAATTATCAATGTACTTGTAAAAGATTAAATCGACTCTGAAGTGTCAAGTCTTGGTAAGGTTCTTCGCGTTAAATCACATGATCCCTTTGTTAGTGCGGGCCCCCCCGTTAATATCTTTGAGTTTCATTCTTTAAGCGTCGTACTCTTGAACATAATTGAAATCACAAACATTTTTCTTCATCTAAATCTGATTCAAATAACCAAAATATTTAAAATTATTTTTAACTTTCGTTAAAATGTTTATATTCCACACATGACAAAGATCTAACAAATTATTTTTATTTAATTTTACATAAATTCACATAAAACTCTAAAGACATCGGATAACCAAAACAACTATGCAAACCATATTACCAACTCTCCCCAAGTCCTCAAGAGCTTCAAAATATCTCATCCTTAATTTGAACTATTCACCAAATAATATTACACCAAAGAATATACTACTAATATCTCTTTATCACCAACTTTCCTAAGTCCTTAAGAGTTTCAAAATATCATAACCTCGATCAAATTAGTTCTCAAATATTATTACACCAAAAATATACTACTACTAAGATCTCTCCATCACCGTACCAAACTCCAAATCATATATCCTCTTATCTGAATAAATAAACAAATGATAGCAAAATCTCTTAAAGATTCATCACTTAATATCTAATCATTTAATAAATCAATCATTCTCTTAGTGCAAACCTTAACTTGACAAATTCCAAAATCTCTCTCATACTATCACTCAAAATTTCATATAAGATAACTCCGATATTCTACTAGGAAATAATCATAAAATTCATTTACTCAAAAAAATTAATCTAATTACCTCGAATCTTTACAACAACTCAAAATTACAAGAGATCCTTTGTACTTAATAGTTTTCACTTTATCATATTATCCCATAGATTCACATACCTCAAATTATTCACAACTTAACAAAAATCGAGAATCTAACCCAAATAAAATCCTCGATTCCAAAATCATAATAATTTGTAATTACGAAATAACTCTTAACAAATAATTCTCCCATATCAAAACTTAACGATACAAATGCTCATATCATAATCGTATAATCATTTCTTAAGCGAACAAAATATGATATTATTCTCCTTAATAATCAATCACAATCCTTAACTAATATTATTGTTCCAACGCATAACAATAATAATCTTAACAAATTATCTCGCCTTTCTCAAATCAACTATAACTCGAAAAGAACTAAAAAAACACTTGGTGAGAATAAGACCAACCAAGCAGAGAACAAAATCAATTCAAACTCCTATGTCTACCCGGTGATTTACCCCTGACTCACGAGGTCGAACCTAAATAGGTTTTCTCTGAGAAAGAACTAAGCTTTGATACCATCTACTGTAACACCCCCTTCCCGAAAAGGAAAGGGAGGTCACGTCAAAGCACAACAAACCTCAAAATAAATAAGCGAGCACTAACAACCTCAAAATATTAATAGTGGTGATTCATTAATAAAGTAATAAGTACAATTCTCAAAGCTGAGTCAAAATAATCAAAACTTAAAATTGAATCAACCTAAATGGTGAAAGGCAAAAATCTCATCACACTTAGTACTGAATCACCCCTGCAAACTGCTTGGGAAGAAAAACCTGACATGAGCCGATTGCCCGATCACGGATCTGGATATAAAAGATATCTACAAGCGATATCACGAAAATAAGCGAGACAAAATCTTGAACAAAGCCTCGAAAGTGCAAATCTGAGCGAAAATATAATATCAAAGATTTGAATGGAATATATATACGAATCAGCGTAATGAATATATACGAATCAGCGTAATTGTGAAACCAATAAAGAATAAAGAAATAAAGCTGAAGTAACTAACTTTCGATGACTTGGTGAGCGAAACCAACAAAACTAATCGATAAAATAATAAAATTTGAAACAAATGCATTTGGAGTTATTTTATCACCAGAATGAGCTCGAAATACATTACATTGCCACCACAGGCAAGTCAAAATAATGCCACGAATGACCAAAATAATGCCACGCAAAATAATGGCAAATCAAACACATTGAATAGCGAATCAAATGTATGCAAATCGGATAGGTGTGTTTGGCACAACATCACAAATCCATGAGCAGAAAACTAGGGTTAACCCATCGCCTCCCACAACAAAACACCAAATGGCCCACTTCCTCCGGAGCCCAAAATGGAGCGCAGTGGACTAATCACCTGCATACGAAAGTGTCGCGTCTCTCGTGCGAGGCGGCGTGCTGTGGTACCCCCACGGTGGTTATAACTTCGGTATACTCTACGGTATATTCTAACAAAAATATCATGTCACAACACATGCGACATAATACCCAACAAAAGGGTTTATATATACATGTTGAACCAAATCAAATTATAATCACAAGGTTTCAAAAAGAAGGTAGCAACATATGCAGCTCTATAATTATCAAAATAAATATACTAAACATGAATACCTAATTCAAAAAGAGTACAAATACGAGTCATATGTATCAACTCTAAAATGAAACTAATATATTTATTTCACGAGAAACAATTATGTGAAATCATAATAGAATTGAAATAAGGAACAAAGCGAACAAATCAAATTTAAAAAAGGTATCATTTGAAAAATGCGGAATCCGTACACGATACTTCAAACCATTTATAGCACACTCCACAAAATCTTACCCTCAAATGCCAGCGATATCAAATCTGAAGCGTTATTCATCACTAAACATATTCACCTCAAATTAAATATAATCGATTCAATAATTCCAAAATAATTCATAATCTATTTAATATGCCTTTAATCATCGTCTTATATCAATTATTAATACTCCAAAATTTATATTCCAAATATAACTCTTTAAGTTCCTTAAAGTCAAGAACTAATTACACAAATTAATAATACTAAATGTAAGTACATTTATAAAAATATGAACACTTCTATTTGATGCGACTATAAAATATAATTACTTATAATATTAAGATTTAATTCATTCCATATAATCTTACATATTTATTTGTATAACATCTCTTGCAAATTATGCAAGTTTTAAGTAAACTTTAATTACTACTACTATATATATATATTTTTATTTAAAAAAAATCATCAATTTATTATTTTAGGATCTCCAAAATCAATCACAGACTACTCCTCAGATTCAATCGATTGGAATAAAGTGATAATAATAATAAGTACATCAGTATAAGTATTACATTAATAAATAAACTCTCCCATCTTTAAAGATCGCTCTTAGTTCTTGAATTACAAAAGTACTTTCATGATGAAAAAAAAAACAACATACTAAATTTAATAATTTAATATGGAACCACGTGATTTATCCCCACTTTATATAATGTATAATATACTTACTTATTCTTGATGAAATTTCCCCACTAGTGATCAAAATCTCTAGTCTTTCTTCACACTGAGCCCCCTTTTTGTATTTGTTCCTTTATCTCCAAAGTAGCCACCTCTTCTTATTAGGTTTGTATAATGAAGTAATATTAGGTTTAGCTATTTATTAATTAGGTTTGCCTAATAAACTTCTATTTGGGTTAAATTAATATTAAGGCCCAAATTTTAACCACATAATATTATCTATCACTTATTAATATTTATTAGCCCACATAATTTAAATAACTAGTTTGACCCAAATAAATGACAAGTTCAAACAATATGTTTTAAGAATATAAATTTAATATTATTTTTTATTTTTTTTTAGGGATATTACATTACCTCCCCTTAAAAAGGATTTAGTCCCCAGGAATCAAAAGAATGAAAAATACCTAATTATCAAAAGATCACGAGATACTCGCTCGAATAGACTCCTCTATCTCCAGTAGCTTCCGCGCTCAAGAATAATTTTACCACAAGACTTTAACAAAAGGAATTATCTTCCTCAAATTTTAATTTAATCGGTTATTTAATTATCTACTAAAAAATTTAATTTTCCAAACAAAACAAGGAAGAAAAGAAGGAAACAAAATCATTTACCTTTTCCCATTTAAACACAATTGTATAAGATAAAATTAATTAATATTTAATTATATAAAAAAAATAGGTTATTACATTTTCACCCTTAAAAATAATTCCGTCCTCGAATTCAAATAAGCTTCTGAAAAAAATAAATAAATTTAATTCTGACGTAAGCGTGCGCCATTTATAACGATCAGCGTGGATAAGTCATTCGGTCCACGTAATTATCAATGTACTTGTAAAAGATTAAATACGACTCTTAGTGTCAAGTCTTGGTAAGGTTCTTGGCGTTAAATCACATGATCCCTTTGTTAGTGCGGGCCCCGTTAATATCTTTGAGTTTCATTCTTGCAAAGCGTCGTACTCTTGAACATAATTGAAATCACAAACATTTTTTCTTCATCTAAATACGATTCAAATAACCAAAATATTTAAAATTATTTTTAACTTTCGTTAAAATGTTTTATATTCACACATGACAAAGATCTAACAAATTATTTTTATTTAATTTTACATAAATTCACATAAAACTCTAAAGACATCGGATAACCAAAACAACTATGCAAACCATATTACCAACTCTCCCCAAGTCCTCAAGAGCTTCAAAATATCTCATCCTTAATTTGAACTATTCACCAAATAATATTACACCAAAGAATATACTACTAATATCTCTTTATCACCAACTTTCCTAAGTCCTTAAGAGTTTCAAAATATCATAACCTCAATCAAATTTAGTTCTCAAATATTATTACACCAAAAATATACTACTACTAAGATCTCTCCATCACCATACCAAACTCCAAATCATATATCCTCTTATCGAATAAACAAATGATAGCTTTCAAAATCTCTTAAAGATTCATCACTTAATATCTAATCATTTAATAAATCAATCATTCTCTTAGTGCAAACCTTAACTTGACAAATTCCAAAATCTCCTCATACTATCACTCAAAATTTCATATAAGATAACTCCGATATTCTACTAGGAAATAATCGCAAAATTCATTTACTCCAAAAATTAATCTAATTACCTCGAATCTTTACAACAACTCAAAATTACAAGAGATCCTTTGTACTTAATAGTTTTCACTTTATCATATTATCCCATCGATTCACATACCTCAAATTATTCACAACTTAACAAAAATCGAGAATCTAACCCAAATAAAATCCTCGATTCCAAAATCATAATAATTTGTAATTTACGAAATAACTCTTAACAAATAATTCTCCCATATCAAAAAACTTTTTGATACAAATGCTCATATCATAATCGTATAATCATTTCTTAAGCGAACAAAATATGATATTATTCTCTTAATAATCAATCACAATCCTTAACTAATATTATTGTTCCAGCGCATAACAATAATAATCTTAACAAATTATCTCGCCTTTCTCAAATCAACTATAACTCAAAGAACTAAAAAAACACTTGGTTAGAATAAGACCAACCAAGCAGAGAACAAAATCAATTCAAACTCCTATATACTACCCGGTGATTTACCCTGACTCATGGTCGAACCTAAATAGGTTTTCTCTGAGAAAGAACTAAGCTTTGATACCATCTCTGTAACACCCCCTTCCGAAAAGGAAAGGGAGGTCACGTGCAAAAGCACAACAAACCTCAAAATAAATAAGCGAAGCACTAACAACCTCAAAATATTAATAGTGGTGATTCATTAATAAAGTAATAAGTACAATTCTCAAAGCTGAGTCAAAATAATCAAAACTTAAAATTGAATCAACCTAAATGGTCAAAGGCAAAAATCTCTCATCACACTAGTACGAATCACCCTGCAAACTGCTTGGGAAGAAAAAACACGGCATGAGAGCAATTGCCCGATCACGGATCTGAGATATATACAAAAGATATACAAGCGATATACGAAAATAAGCGAGACAAAATCTTGAACAAAGCCTCAAGTGCAAATCTCTGAGCGAAAATATAATATCAAAGATTTGAATGGAATATATACGAATCAGCGTAATGAATATATACGAATCAGCGTAATTGTGAAACCAATAAAAGAATAAAAAAATAACGAATGAAGTAACTAACTCGATGACTTGGCTGAGCGAAACCAACAAAACTAATCGATAAAATAATAAATTTGAAACAAATGGTGGAGTTATTTTATACAAGAATGAGCTCGAAATACACATTGCCCACACACAAAATAATGGCAAGTCAAAATAATGCCACGATGCACGCCCTGAGCAACCAAAATAATGCCACGCAGGCAAATCACACATTGGATAGCGAATCAAATGTATGCAAATCGGATAGGTGTGTTTGGCAACAACATCACACATCCATGAAGAGAAAACTAGGGTTAACCCATCGCCTCCCACAACAAAACACCAAATGGCCACTTCCTCCGGAGCCCAAAATGGAGCGCAGTGGACTAATCACACACCGCCGCGAAAAGTGTCATGTCTCTCGTGCAAGGCGACATGCTTGTGGTACCCCACGGTGGTTATAGCTCGGTATACCCTACGGTATATTCTAACAAAAATATCATGTCACAACACATGCGACAAAATACCAACAAAAGGGTTCTATATATACATGTTGAACCAAATCAAATTATAATCACAAGGTTTCAAAAAGAAGGTAGCAACATGTACGCTCTATAATTATCAAAATAAATAATACTAAACATGAATACCTAATTCAAAGAGTACAAATACTAGTCATATGTATCAACTCTAAAATGAAACTAATATATTTATTTCACGAGAAACAATTATGTGAAATCATAATAGAATTGAAATAAAGGAAACAAGCGAACAAATTTAAAAATTTAAAAAAGTATCATTTGAAAAAATGCGCATAATCAAGTACACGATACTTCAAACCATTTATAGCACACTCCACAAAATCTTACCCTCAAATGCCAGCGATATCAAATCTGAAGCGTTATTCATCACCTAAACATATTCACCTCAAATTAAATATAATCCAATTCAATAATTCCAAAATAATTCATAATCTATTTAATATGCCTTTAATCATCGTCTTATATCAATTATTAATACTCCAAAATTTATATTCCAAATATAACTCTTTAGTTTCCTTAAAATCAGAACTAATTACACAAATTAATAATACTAAATGTAAGTACATTTATAAAAATATGAACACTTCTATTTGATGCGACTATAAAATATAATTACTTATAATATTAAGATTTAATTCATTCCATATAATCTTACATATTTATTTGTATAACATCTCTTGCAAATTATGCAAGTTTTTGTAAACTTTAATTACTACTGCTATATATATATATTTTTATTTAAAAAAATCATCAATTTATTATTTTAGGATCTCCAAAATCAATCACAGACTACTCCCTCCGTTCAATCTGATTGGAATAAAGTGATAATAATAATAAGTACATCCGTATAAGTATTACATTAATAAATAAACTCTCCCATCTTTAAAGATCGCTCTTAGTTCTTGAATTACAAAAGTACTTGCTCATGATGAAAAAAACAACATACTAAATTTAATAATTTAATATGGAACCACGTGATTTATCCCCACTTTATATAATGTATAATATACTTACTTATTACTGATGAAATTTCCCCACTAGTGATCAAAATCTCTAGTTTTTTCTTCACACTGAGCCCCCTTTTTGTAGTTTGTTCCTTTATCTCCAAAGTAGCCACCTCTTCTTATTAGGTTTGTATAATGAAGTAATATTAGGTTTAGCTATTTATTAATTAGGTTTGCCCTAATAAACTTCTATTTGGGTTAAATTAATATTAAGGCCCAAATTTTAACCACATAATATTATCTATCACTTATTAATATTTATTAGCCCACATAATTTAAATAACTAGTTTGACCCAAATAAATGACAAGTTTCAAACAATATGTTTTAAGAATATAAATTTAATATTATTTTATTATTTTTTTTAGGGATATTACATTACCTCCCCTTAAAAAGGATTAGTCCCAGGAATCAAAAGAATGAAAAATACCTAATTATCAAAAGATGATGAGATACTCGCTCGAATAGACTCCTCTATCTCCCAAGTAGCTTTCCGCTAGAATAATTTTACCACAAGACTTTAACAAAAGGAATTATCTTCCTCAAATTTTAATTTAATCGAGTTATTTAATTATCTACTAAAAGAATTTAATTTTCCAAACAAAACAAGGAAGAAAAAAAAGGAAACAAAATCATTTACCTTTTCCCATTTAAACACAATTGTATAAGATAAAATTAATTAATATTTAATTATATAAAAAAATAGAGTTATTACATTTTCACCCTTAAAAATAATTCCGTCCTCAAATAATTCAAATAAGCTACTGAAAAAATAAATAAATTTAGTTCTGACGTAGTAGCGCATCATTTGTAACGATCAACGTGGATAAGTCATCGGTCACGTAATTATAATGTACTTGTAAAAGATTAAACGACTCATGAGTGTCAAGTCTTGGTAAGGTTCTTGGCGCATTAAATCACATGATCCTTTGTTGAGTGCGGGCCCCAGATTAATATCTTTGAGTTTCATTCTTGCAAGCGTCACGTACTTTCTTGAACATAATTCGAAATCACAAACATTTTTCTTCATCTAAATACGATTCAAATAACCAAAATATTTAAAATTATTTTTAACTCGTTAAAATGTTTATATTCCACACATGACAAAGATCTAACAAATTATTTTTATTTAATTTTACATAAATTCACGCAAAACTCTAAAGACATTAAATAACCAAAACAACTATGCAAACCATATTACCAACTCTCCCCAAGTCCTCAAGAGCTTCAAAATATCTCATCCTTAATTTGAACTATTCACCAAATAATATTACACCAAAGAATATACTACTAATATCTCTTTATCACCAACTTTTTTAAGTCCTTAAGAGTTTCAAAATATCATAACCTCCAATCAAATTAGTTCTCAAATATTATTACACCAAAAATATACTACTACTAAGATCTCTCCATCACCATACCAAACTCCAAATCATATATCCTACTATCTGAATAAACAAATGATAGCTTTCAAAATCTCTTAAAGATTCATCACTTAATATCTAATCATTTAATAAATCAATCATTCTCTTAGTGCAAACCTTAACCCAACAAATTCCAAAAAATCTCCTCATACTATCACTCAAAATTTCATATAAGATAACTCCAATATTCTACTAGGAAATAATCGCAAAATTCATTTACTCCAAAAAATTAATCTAATTACCTCGAATCTTTACAACAACTCAAAATTACAAGAGATCCTTTGTACTTAATAGTTTTCACTTTATCATATTATCCCATCGATTCACATACCTCAAATTATTCACAACTTAACAAAAATCAGAATCTAACCCAAATAAAATCCTCAATTCCAAAATCATAATAATTTGTAATTACCTGAAATAACTCTTAACAAATAATTCTCCCATATCAAAACTTATCGATACAAATGCTCATATCATAATCGTATAATCATTTCTTAACCCGAACAAAATATGATATTATTCTCCTTAATAATCCAATCACAATCCTTAACTAATATTATTGTTCCAACGCATAACAATAATAATCTTAACAAATTATCTCGCTTTCTCAAATCAACTATAACTCAAAGAACTAAAAAAACTTGGTCGTAATAAGACCAACCAAAGCAGAGAACAAAATCAATTCAAACTCCTATGTCTACCCAAATGATTTACCCACAACTCACATGTGTCAAACCTAAATAGGTTTTCTACAAGAAAGAACCTAAGCTTTGATACCATCTTCAGAATAACACCCCTTCCCGAAAAGGAAAGGGAGGTCACGTGCAAAGCACAACAAACCTCAAAATAAATAACAGAGAGCACTAACAACCTCAAAATATTAATAGTGGTGATTCATTAATAAAGTAATAAGTACAATTCTCAAACCGAGTCAAAATAATCAAAAAAAAAAATTGAATCAACCTAAATGGTCAAAGGCAAAAATCTCATCACACTATACGAATCACCCTCGCAAACAAACTTAGGAAGAAAAACACGAAGATGAGCCAATTGCCAAAGACGGATACGAGATATACAAAAGATATACAATCGATATATGAAAATAATCGAGACAAAATATCGAACAAAGCCTCAAGTGCAAATACGAACGAAAATATAATATCCAAAGATTTGAATGAAATATATCCGAATCAACGTAATGAATATATCTCGAATCAACGTAATTGTGAAACCAATAAAAGAATAAAAAATAACGAATCAAGTAACTAACTCAATGACTTGAATCGAGCGAAACCAACAAAACTAATCCAATAAAATAATAATAGGTGAAACAAATGGTTGGAGTTATTTTATACCGAATGAGCTCAGAAATACACATTGCCCACACGTGCAAGTCAAAAAATAATGCCATGCAAATCAAATGTAACCAAAATAATGCCACACAGCGTAAGTCAAAATAATGCCACATGTGCAAATCACACATTGGACCGCGAATCCAAATGTATGCAAATCGGATAGGTGTGTTTGGCACAACATCACACATCCGCAGAACAGAAAACTAGGGTTAACCCATACGCCTCCCACAACAAAACACCAAATGGCCCACTTCCTCCGGAGCCCAAAACGGAGACGCCGTGGACTAATCACACCGCCACGGAAAGTGTCATGTCTCTCGTGCGAGGCGACATGTTTGTGGTACCCCTACGTGTGGTTATAGCTCGGTATACCCTACGGTATATTCTAACAAAAATATCATGTCACAACACATGCGCGACATAATACCAACAAAAGGGTTCTATATATATACATGTTGAACCAAATCAAATTATAATCACAAGGTTTCAAAAAGAAGGTAAGAATGTACCGCTCTATAATTATCGAAATAAATAGTACTAAACATGAATACCTAATTCAAAGAGTACAAATACTAGTCATATGTATCAACTCTAAAATGAAACTAATATATTTATTTCACAGAAAACAATTATGTGAAATCATAATAGAATTCGAAATACGGAAGCAAACGAACAAATTTAAAAACAAAAGAGTATCATTTGAAAGAGTACTTAACTGTACTCGATACTTCCAAACCATTTATAGCACACTCCACAAAATCTTACCCTCAAATGCCAACGATATCAAATACGAAACGTTATTCATCACCTAAACATATTCACCTCAAATTAAATATAATCCAATTCAATAATTCCAAAATAATTCATAATCTATTTAATATGCCTTTAATCATCGCTTTATATCAATTATTAATACTCCAAAATTTATATTCCAAGTATAACTCTTTAAGTTCCTTCCGCCTGAACTAATTACACAAATTAATAATACTAAATGTAAGTACATTTATAAAAATATGAACACTTCTATTTGGTACGACTATAAATATAAAATATAATTACTTATAATATTAAGATTTAATTCATTCCATATAATCTTACATATTTATTTGTATAACATCTCTTGCAAATTATGCAAGTTTTCGTAAACTTTAATTACTACTGCTATATATATATTTTTATTTAAAAAAAATCATCAATTTTTATTTTAGGATCTCCAAAATCAATCACATACTACTCCCTCCGTTCAATCTGATTGGAATAAAGTGATAATAATAATAATAAGTACATCCGTATAAGTATTACATTAATAAATAAACTCTCCCATCTTTAAAGATCGCTCTTAGTTCTTGAATTACAAAAGTACTTGCTCATGATGAAAAAAATAACATACTAAATTTAATAATTTAATATGAAACCACGTGATTTATCCCCATTTATATAATGTATAATATACTTACTTATTACTGATGAAATTTCCCCACTAGTGATCAAAATCTCTAGTCTTTCTTCACCTGAGCCCCTTTGTAGTCGTTGTTCCTTTATCTCCAAAGTAGCCACCTCTTCTTATTCAGTTTGTATAATGAAGTAATATTAGGTTTAGCTATTTATTAATTAGGTTTGCCCTAATAAACTTCTATTTGGGTTAAATTAATATTAAGGCCCAAATTTTAACCACATAATATTATCTATCACTTATTAATATTTATTAGCCCACATAATTTAAATAACTAGTTTGACCCAAATAAATGACAAGTTCCAAACAATATGTTTTAAGAATATAAATTTAATATTATTTTTTATTTTTTTTAGGGATATTACATTACCTCCCCTTAAAAAGGATTCAGTCCCCTAATCAAAAGAATGAAAAATACCTAATTATCAAAAAGATGCGAGATACATTCGCTCGAATAGACTCCTCTATCTCCCAAGTAGCTTCCCGCTCCGAATAATTTTACCACAAGACTTTAACAAAAGGAATTATCTTCCTCAAATTTTAATTTAATCAGTTATTTAATTATCTACTAAAAGAATTTAATTTTCCAAACAAAACAAGGAAGAAAAGAAGGAAACAAAATCATTTACCTTTTCCCATTTAAACACAATTGTATAAGATAAAATTAATTAATATTTAATTATATAAAAAAATAGGTTATTACATTTTTCACCCTTAAAAATAATTCCGCCCTCTAATTCAAATAAACTTCTGAAAAAATAAATAAAGTTTTAGTTATTGACGTAAGCGTCATCATTTTCAGAAACGATCAACGTGGATAAGTCATCGGTCCCCGTAATTATCAATGTACTTGTAAAAGATTCGTCAGCTACCGTGTCAAGTCTTGGTAAGGTTCTTCACATTAAATCACATGATCCACTGTTGGTGCGGGCCCCCCCGTTAATATCTTTGAGTTTCATTCTTGCAAGCGTACGTACTCTTCGGAACATAATTCGAAATCACAAACATTTTTCTTCATCTAAATACGATTCAAATAACCAAAATATTTAAAATTATTTTTAACTCGTTAAAATGTTTATATTCCACACATGACAAAGATCTAACAAATTATTTTTATTTAATTTTACATAAATTCACGCAAAACTCTAAAGACATTAAATAACCAAAACAACTATGCAAACCATATTACCAACTCTCCCCAAGTCCTCAAGAGCTTCAAAATATCTCATCCTTAATTTGAACTATTCACCAAATAATATTACACCAAAGAATATACTACTAATATCTCTTTATCACCAACTTTTTTAAGTCCTTAAGAGTTTCAAAATATCATAACCTCCAATCAAATTAGTTCTCAAATATTATTACACCAAAAATATACTACTACTAAGATCTCTCCATCACCATACCAAACTCCAAATCATATATCCTACTATCCTAATAAACAAATGATAGCTTTCAAAATCTCTTAAAGATTCATCACTTAATATCTAATCATTTAATAAATCAATCATTCTCTTAGTGCAAACCTTAACCCGACAAATTCCAAAATCTCCTCATACTATCACTCAAAATTTCATATAAGATAACTCCAATATTCTACTAGAAATAATCGCAAAATTCATTTACTCCAAAAAATTAATCTAATTACCTCTAATCTTTACAACAACTCAAAATTACAAGAGATCCTTTGTACTTAATAGTTTTCACTTTATCATATTATCCCATCGATTCACATACCTCAAATTATTCACAACTTAACAAAAATCAGAATCTAACCCAAATAAAATCCTCAATTCCAAAATCATAATAATTTGTAATTACACCGAAATAACTCTTAACAAATAATTCTCCATATAAAAAACTCGATCGATACAAATGCTCATATCATAATCAGATAATCATTTCTTAATCGAACAAAATATGATATTATTCTCCTTAATAATCCAATCACAATCCTTAACTAATATTATTGTTCCAACGCATAACAATAATAATCTTAACAAATTATCTCGCCTTTCTCAAATCAACTATAACTCAAAGAACTAAAAAAACACTTGGTCAAAATAAGACCAACCAAACAGAGAACAAAATCAATTCAAACTCCTATGTCTACCCAAATGATTTACCCATTAACTCATGTGTCAAACCTAAATAGGTTTTCTACAAGAAAGAACCTAAGCTTTGATACTATCTCTCAGAACACCCCCTTCCCGAAAAGGAAAGGGAGGTCACGCAAAGCACAACAAACCTCAAAATAAATAAACAGTAGCACTAACAACCTCAAAATATTAATAGTGGTGATTCATTAATAAAGTAATAAGTACAATTCTCCAAACCGAGTCAAAATAATCAAAACTTAAAATTGAATCAACCTAAATGGTCAAAGGCAAAAATCTCATCACACTAGCCTCGAATCACCCCCGCAAACTCGCCGGAAGAAAAAAACACAAGATGAGCCAAATGCTCAAAGACGGATACAGATATACAAAAGATATACAATCGATATACGAAAAATAATCGAGACAAAATATCGAACAAAGCCTCAAGTGCAAAATACGAACGAAAATATAATATCCAAAGATTTGAATGAAATATATCCGAATCAACGAATGAATATATCCGAATCAACGAATTGACGATTTAAACCAATAAAAGAATAAAGAAATAACGAATCAAGTAACTAACTCAATGACTTGAATCGAGCAGAAACCAACAAAACTAATCCAATAAAATAATAGGTCAAACAAATGGTCGGAGTTATTTTTACCGAATGAGCTCAGAATGAGCCACACAATCAATCACATAATGCCACGTGCAAGTCAAAATAATGCACACAGTAACCAAAATAATGCCACATTGTGCAAATCACACAAATCGACCGCGAATCCAAATGTATGCAAATCGGATAGGTGTGTTTGGCACAACATCACACAATCCGCAGTAACGTAAAACTAGGGTTAACCCATACGCCCCACAACAAAACACCAAATGGCCCACTTCCTCCGAGCCCAAAATGGAGACGCCTGTGGACTAATCACACCGCCACGAAAAGTGTCATGCCTCTCTCGTGCAAGACGACATGCTTGTGGTACCCCACATGTGGTTATAGCTCGTATACCCTACGGTATATTCTAACAAAAATATCATGTCACAACACATGCGATAAAATACCAACAAAAGGGTTCTATATGTACATGTTGAACCAAATCAAATTATAATCACAAGGTTTCAAAAAGAAGGTAAACAACATGTACCGCTCTATAATTATCAAAATAAATAATACTAAACATGAATACCTAATTCAAAGAGTACAAATACTAGTCATATGTATCAACTCTAAAATGAAACTAATATATTTATTTCACAAGAAACAATTATGTGAAATCATAATATAATTCAAATAAGGAAACAAAACAAACAAATTTCAAATTTAACAAAAAGAGTGTCACGAAAAAGAGTATTTAATCCGCACGATACTTCCAAACCATTTATAAGACACTCCACAAAATCTTACCCTCAAATGCCAACGATATCAAATACGAAACGTTATTCATCACCTAAACATATTCACCTCAAATTAAATATAATCCAATTCAATAATTCCAAAATAATTCATAATCTATTTAATATGCCTTTAATCATCGCTTTATATCAATTATTAATACTCCAAAATTTATATTCCAAGTATAACTCTTTAAGTTCCTTCCGCCCGAACTAATTACACAAATTAATAATACTAAATGTAAGTACACTTATAAAAATATGAACACTTCTATTTGGTAATTAACTATAAAATATAATTACTTATAATATTAAGATTTAATTCATTCCATATAATCTTACATATTTATTTGTATAACATCTCTTGCAAATTATGCAAGTTTTCGTAAACTTTAATTACTATCTATATATATATATATTTTTATTTAAAAAAATCATCAATTTATTATTTTAGGATCTCCAAAATCAATCACATACTACTCCCTCCGCTCAACTGATTGGAATAAAGTGATAATAATAATAAGTACATCCAGTATAAGTATTACATTAATAAATAAACTCTCCCATCTTTAAAGATCGCTTCTTAGTTCTTTAGAATTACAAAAGTACTTGCTCATGATGAAAAAATAACATACTAAATTTAATAATTTAATATGAAACCACGTGATTTATCCCCACTTTATATAATGTATAATATACTTACTTATTATCGATGAAATTTCCCACTAGTGATCAAAATCTCTAGTCTTTCTTCACCGAGCCCCCTTTGTAGTCAATTATTTCCTTTATCTCCAAAGTAGCCACCTCTTCTTATTCAGGTTTGTATAATGAAGTAATATTAGGTTTAGCTATTTATTATTAATTAGGTTTTGCCCTAATAAACTTCTATTTGGGTTAAATTAATATTAAGGCCCAAATTTTAACCACATAATATTATCTATCACTTATTAATATTTATTAGCCCACATAATTTAAATAACTAGTTTGACCCAAATAAATGACAAGTTCCAAACAATATGTTTTAAGAATATAAATTTAATATTATTTTATTATTTTTTTCAGGATATTACATTACCTCCCCCTTAAAAAGGATTCCATCCCCTAATCAAAAGAATGAAAAATACCTAATTATCAAAAAGATGATAGATACTCGCTTTAATAGACTCTCTCTATCTCCCAAGTAGCTTTCCCCGCTCAATAATTTTACCACAAGACTTTAACAAAAGGAATTATCTTCCTCAAATTTTAATTTAATCGCTTATTTAATTATCTACTAAAAGAATTTAATTTTCCAAACAAAACAAGGAAGAAAAGAAGGAAACAAAATCATTTACCTTTTTCCAATTTAAACACAATTGTATAAGATAAAATTAATTAATATTTTATTATATAAAAAAAAAAAATAGGTTATTACATTTTTCACCCTTAAAAATAATTCGTCCCCCTAATTCAAATAAGCTAGAAAAAAAATAAATAAATTTATTTACGACGTAGCGCCGCCATTTGTAACGATCAACGTGGATAAGTCATCTGGTCCACGTAATTATCAATGTACTTGTAAAAGATTCGTCACCATCGTGGTCAAGTCTTGGTAAGGTTCTTTCGCATTAAATCATCACATGATCCATCGTTGGTGCGGGCCCGTCGCTAATATCTTTGAGTTTCATTCTTGCAAGCGCACGCATTTTCTTGAACATAATTCGAAATCACAAACATTTTTCTTCATCTAAATACGATTCAAATAACCAAAATATTTAAAATTATTTTTAACTCGTTAAAATGTTTATATTCCACACATGACAAAGATCTAACAAATTATTTTTATTTAATTTTACATAAATTCACGCAAAACTCTAAAGACATTAAATAACCAAAACAACTATGCAAACCATATTACCAACTCTCCCTAAGTCCTCAAGAGCTTCAAAATATCTCATCCTTAATTTGAACTATTCACCAAATAATATTACACCAAAGAATATACTACTAATATCTCTTTATCACCAACTTTCCTAAGTCCTCAAGAGTTTCAAAATATCATAACCTCCAATCAAATTAGTTCTCAAATATTATTACACCAAAAATATACTACTACTAAGATCTCTCCATCACCATACCAAACTCCAAATCATATATCCTACTATCCTAATAAACAAATGATAGCTTTTCAAAATCTCTTAAAGATTCATCACTTAATATCTAATCATTTAATAAATCAATCATTCTCTTAGTGCAAACCTTAACCCAACAAATTCCAAAATCTCTCATACTATCACTCAAAATTTCATATAAGATAACTCCAATATTCTACTAGAAATAATCGCAAAATTCATTTACTCCAAAAAATTAATCTAATTACCTCGAATCTTTACAACAACTCAAAATTACAAGAGATCCTTTCAGACTTAATAGTTTTCACTTTATCATATTATCCCATCGATTCACATACCTCAAATTATTCACAACTTAACAAAAATCGTAATCTAACCCAAATAAAATCCTCAATTCCAAAATCATAATAATTTGTAATTACCCCAAATAACTCTTAACAAATAATTCTCCCATATCAAAACTTCATCGATACAAATGCTCATATCATAATCAGATAATCATTTCTTAACCGAACAAAATATGATATTATTCTCCTTAATAATCCAATCACAATCCTTAACTAATATTATTGTTCCAACGCATAACAATAATAATCTTAACAAATTATCTCGCCTTTCTCAAATCAACTATAACTCA
This sequence comes from Panax ginseng, assembly GCA_020205605.1. NCBI lineage: Eukaryota > Viridiplantae > Streptophyta > Magnoliopsida > Apiales > Araliaceae > Panax > Panax ginseng. The sequence continues at coordinate 53,881,701 of CM035140.1, forward strand.
AAGAACTAAAAAACACTTGGTCAAAAATAAGACCAACCAAACAGAGAACAAAATCAATTCAAACTCCTATGTCTACCCAGTGATTTACCCATTAACTCATGTGTCAAACCTAAATAGGTTTTCTACAAGAAAGAACCTAAGCTTTGATACTATCTTCAGAACACCCCTTCCCGAAAAGGAAAGGGAGGTCACGCAAAAGCACAACAAACCTCAAAATAAATAAACAGAGCACTAACAACCTCAAAATATTAATAGTGGTGATCCATTAATAAAGTAATAAATACAATTCTCCAACTAGAGTCAAAATAATCAAAACTTAAAATTGAATCAACCTAAATGGTCAAAGGCAAAACTCTCATCACACTAGCCCCGAATCACCCCCGCAAACTCGCCGAAAAAAAACACAAGATGAGCCAATTGCTCAAAGACGGACATAGATATACAAAAGATATACAATCGATATAATTAAAAATAATCGAGACAAAATATCGAACAAAGCCTCAAGTGCAAATACGAACGAAAATATAATATCCAAAGATTTGAATGAAATATATCTCAATCAACGAATGAATATATCTCAATCAACGAATTGATTTAAACCAATAAAAGAATAAAGAAATAACGAATCAAGTAACTAACTCAATGACTTGAATCAATGTAAACCAACAAAACTAATCCAATAAAATAATAGGTCAAACAAATGGTCGGAGTTATTTTATACCGAATGAGCTCAAATATAATCGCCACACATCAAGTCACACAAGTGCAAGTCAAAATAATGCCACATGTGCAAATCAAAATAATGCCACACAAGTCAAAAATAATGCCAAAATAATGCCACATGTGCAAATCACACATCGACCCGCGAATCCAAATGTATGCAAATCGGATAGGTGTGTTTGGCACAACATCACCAATCCGCAGTAACGTAAAAACTAGGGTTAACCCATACGCCCCACAACAAAACACCAAATGGCCCACTTCCTCCGAGCTCAAAATGGAGACGCTGTGGACTAATCACACCCGCCATTTTAAAAAGTGTCACGCCTCTCGTCGTAAGACGACATGCTTGTGGTAAATTCCCATGTGTGGTTATACTCGTATACCCTACTAAAGATATTCTAACAAAAATATCATGTCACAACACATGCGACATATAATACCAACAAAAGGGTTCTATATGTACATGTTGAACCAAATCAAATTATAATCACAAGGTTTCAAAAAGAAGGTAAAGAATATGTACCGCTTCTACAATTATCAAAATAAATAATACTAAACATGATAACCTAATTCAAAGAGTACAAATACTAGTCATATGTATCAACTCTAAAATGAAACTAATATATTTATTTCACAAGAAACAATTATGTGAAATCATAATGTAATTCAAATAAGGAAACAAAACGAACAAATCAAATTTAAACAAAAGAGTGTCACCGAAAAGAGTATTTAATCCAGACTGATACTTCCAAACCATTTATAAGACACTCCACAAAATCTTACCTCAAATGCCAACGATATCAAATACGTAAACGTTATTCATCACCTAAACATATTCACCTCAAATTAAATATAATCCAATTCAATAATTCCAAAATAATTCATAATCTATTTAATATGCCTTTAATCATCGCTTATATCAATTATTAATACTCCAAAATTTATATTCCAAATATAACTCTTTAAGTTCCTTCCGTCTCAACTAATTACACAAATTAATAATACTAAATGTAAGTACATTTATAAAAATATAATAACTTCTATTTGGTATTTACTATAAAATATAATTACTTATAATATTAAGATTTAATTCATTCCATATAATCTTACATATTTATTTGTATAACATCTCTTGCAAATTATGCAAGTTTTTCAAAACTTTAATTATTACTAATGCTATATATATATATATTTTATTAAAAAAAATCATCAATTTTTATTTTAGATCTCCAAAATCAATCATATATTACTCCCTCCGCTCAACTGATTGAATAAAGTGATAATAATAATAAGTACATCCGTATAAGTATTACATTAATAAATAAAAACTCTCCCATCTTTAAAGATCGCTTCTTAGTTCTTGAATTACAAAAAAGTACTTGCTCATGATGAAAAAAATAACATACTAAATTTAATAATTTAATATGAAACCACGTGATTTATCCCCATTTATATAATGTATAATATACTTACTTATTATCGATGAAATTTCCACACATTATGATCAAAATCTCTAGTCTTTTTCAAGCCCCCTTCAGTTCCCTTTATCTCCAAAGTAGCCACCTCTTCTTATTAGGTTTGTATAATGAAGTAATATTAGGTTTAGCTATTTATTAATTAGGTTGCCCTAATAAACTTTATTATTTGGGTTAAATTAATATTAAGGCCCAAATTTTAACCACATAATATTATCTATCACTTATTAATATTTATTAGCCCACATAATTTAAATAACTAGTTTGACCCAAATAAATGACAAGTTCCAAACAATATGTTTTAAGAATATAAATTTATTATTATTTTATTATTTTTTTTGGATATTACATCACCTCCCCCTTAAAAAGGATTCCGTCCCCTAATCAAAAGAATGAAAATACCTAATTATCAAAAAGATGCAGATATTCCGCCTTTAATAGACTCCTCTATCTCCCAAGTAGCTTTCCGCATTCAATAATTTTACCACAAGACTTTAACAAAAGGAATTATCTTCCTCAAATTTTAATTTAATCGCTTATTTAATTATCTACTAAAAGAATTTAATTTTCCAAACAAAACAAGGAAGAAAAGAAGGAAACAAAATCATTTACCTTTTTCCAATTTAAACACAATTGTATAAGATAAAATTAATTAATATTTAATTATAAAAAAAAATAGGTTATTACATTTTCACCCTTAAAAATAATTCCGCCCCTAATTCAAATAAGCTACAAAGAAAAAAAAAATAAATAAATTTAGTTATTTAAATTAGCGTAGCCGCCATTTGTAACGCATCAACGTGGATAAGTCATCATCCACGTAATTATCAATGTACTTGTAAAAGATTCGTCACCACCGTGTCAAGTCTTGGTAAGGTTCTTTCAAATCAAATTAAATCACATGATCCATCGTCAAAAGCGGCCCTCGCTAATATCTTTGAGTTTCATTCTTGCAAACGCATTTTCTTCTAACATAATTCAAATCACAAACATTTTTCTTCATCTAAATACGATTCAAATAACCAAAATATTTAAAATTATTTTTAACTCGTTAAAATGTTTATATTCCACACATGACAAAGATCTAACAAATTATTTTTATTTAATTTTACATAAATTCACGCAAAACTCTAAAGACATCAGATAACCAAAACAACTATGCAAACCATATTACCAACTCTCCCCAAGTCCTCAAGAGTTTCAAAATATCTCATCCTTAATTTGAACTATTCACCAAATAATATTACACCAAAGAATATACTACTAATATCTCTTTATCACCAACTTCCTAAGTCCTTAAGAGTTTCAAAATATCATAACCTCCAATCAAATTAGTTCTCAAATATTATTACACCAAAAATATACTACTACTAAGATCTCTCCATCACCATACCAAACTCCAAATCATATATCCTACTATCCTAATAAACAAATGATAATTTTCAAAAATCTCTTAAAGATTCATCACTTAATATCTAATCATTTAATAAATCAATCATTCTCTTAGTGCAAACCTTAACCCAACAAATTCCAAAATCTCCTCATACTATCACCAAAATTTCATATAAGATAACTCCAATATTCTACTAGAAATAATCAAAAATTCATTTACTCCAAAAAATTAATCTAATTACCTCGAATCTTTACAACAACTCAAAATTACAAGAGATCCTTTTCAGACTTAATAGTTTTCACTTTATCATATTATCCCACCGATTCACATACCTCAAATTATTCACAACTTAACAAAATCGTAATCTAACCCAAATAAAATCCTCAATTCCAAAATCATAATAATTTGTAATTACCAAATAACTCTTAACAAATAATTCTCCAATATCAAAACTTCATCGATACAAATGCTCATATCATAATCAGATAATCATTTCTTAATCGAACAAAATATGATATTATTCTCCTTAATAATCCAATCACAATCCTTAACTAATATTATTGTTCCAACGACATAACAATAATAATCTTAACAAATTATCTCGCTTTTCTCAAATCAACTACAACTCAAAGAACTAAAAAACACTTGGTCAAAAATAAGACCAACCAAACAGAGAACAAAATCAAATCAAACTCCTATGCCTCACCCAATGATTTACCCATTAACTCATGTGTCAAACCTAAATAGGTTTTCTACAAGAAAGAACCTAAGCTTTGATACTATCTTCAGAATAACCCCTTCCCGAAAAGGAAAGGGAGGTCACGCAAAGCACAACAAACCTCAAAATAAAAAACAGAGCACTAATAACCTCAAAATATTAATAGTGGTGATCCATTAATAAAGTAATAAATACAATTCTCCAACTAGAGTCAAAATAATCAAAACTTAAAATTCGAATCAACCTAAATGGTCAAAGGCAAAACTCTCATCACACTAGCCTCTAATCACCCCTCTAAACTCGCGGAAGAAAAAACACAAAGATGAGCCAATTGCCCAAAGACGGACACAGATATACAAAAGATATACAATCGATATAATAAAATAATCGAGACAAAATATCGAACAAAGCCTCAAGTGCAAATATGAACGAAAAAATATAATATCCAAAGATTTGAATGGAATATATCTCAATCAACGAATGAATATATCTCAATCAACGAATTGATTTAAACCAATAAAAGAATAAAGAAATAACGAATCAAGTAACTAACTCAATGACTTGAATCAACAGTAAACCAACAAAACTAATCCAATAAAATAATAGGTCAAACAAATGGTCGGAGTTATTTTTATACCGAATGAGCTCAGAATATACATCGCCACATGCAAGTCAAAATAATGCCACACATGCCACACAGTAAATCAAAATAATGCCACACAGCAAGTCAAAATAATGCCACATGTGCAAGTCAAAATAATATTGTGCAAATCACACATCGGACCGCTAATCCAAATGTATATAAAACCTGATAGGTGTGTTTGGCACAACATCACCAATCCGCAGTAATGTAAAACTAGGGTTAACCCATACGCCCCACAACAAAACACCAAATGGCCCACTTCCTCCTGAGCTCAAAACGGAGACGCCTGTGGACTAATCACACCGCCACGAAAAAGTGTCACGCCTCTCGTGCTAAGACGACATGCTTGTGTGGTACCCCAATGTGTGGTTATAGCTCGTGTATACCCTACTAAGATATTCTAACAAAAATATCATGTCACAAACACACGTATATAATACCAACAAAAGGGTTCTATATGTATATGTTGAACCAAATCAAATTATAGTCACAAGGTTTCAAAAAGAAGGTAAGAACATGTATCGCTTCTACAATTATCAAAATAAATATACTAAACATGATAACCTAATTCAAAGAGTACAAATACTAGTCATATGTATCAACTCTAAAATGAAACTAATATATTTATTTCACAAGAAACAATTATGTGAAATAATAATAGAATTCAAATAAGGAAACAAAACTAACAAATCAAATTTAACAAAAAGAGTATCATTTGAAAAGAGTACTAACCGCACTGATACTTCCAAACCATTTATAAAGACACTCCACAAAATCTTACCTCAAATGCCAACGATATCAAATACGTAAACGTTATTCATCACCTAAACATATTCACCTCAAATTAAATATAATCCAATTCAATAATTCCAAAATAATTCATAATCTATTTAATATGCCTTTAATCATCGCTTTATATCAATTATTAATACTCCAAAATTTATATTCCAAATATAACTCTTTAAGTTCCTTCCGTCTCTAACTAACTAATTACACAAATTAATAATACTAAATGTAAGTACATTTATAAAAATATGAACACTTCTATTTGGTACGACTATAAAATATAATTACTTATAATATTAAGATTTAATTCATTCCATATAATCTATATATTTATTTGTATAAACTCTCTTGTAAATTATGCAAGTTTTCGTAAACTTTAATTACTATGCTATATATATATATATATATTTTTATTTAAAAAAATCATCAATTTATTATTTTAGATCTCCAAAATCAATCACATACTACTCCCTCCGCTCAACTGATTGAATAAAGTGATAATAATAATAAGTACATCCGTATAAGTATTACATTAATAAATAAACTCTCCCATCTTTAAAGATCGCTTCTTAGTTCTTGAATTTACAAAGTACTTGCTCATGATGAAAAAAAATAACATATACTAAATTTAATAATTTAATATGAAACCACGTGATTTATCCCCACTTATTTATATAATGTATAATATACTTACTTATTATCGATGAAATTTCCCCACTAAGTGATCAAAATCTCTAGTCTTTTCTTCTTCCCGAGCCCCTTTCAGTAGTCGTTTCCCTTTATCTCCAAAGTAGCCATTTCTTCTTATTCAACTTTGTATAATGAAGTAATATTAGGTTTAGCTATTTATTAATTAGGTTTGCCCTAATAAACTTCTATTTGGGTTAAATTAATATTAAGGCCCAAATTTTAACCACATAATATTATCTATCACTTATTAATATTTATTAGCCCACATAATTTAAATAACTAGTTTGACCCAAATAAATGACAAGTTCCAAACAATATGTTTTAAGAATATAAATTTTTATTATTTTTTTATTTTTTTTTCGGATATTACATTACCTACCCTTAAAAAGGATTCCATCCCCTAATCAAAAAGAATGAAAATACCTAATTATCAAAAATGCGGATACTCCGCTTAATAGACTCCTCTATCTCCCAAGTAGCTTTCCCATTCAATAATTTTACCACAAGACTTTTAACAAAAGGAATTATCTTCCTCAAATTTTAATTTAATCGCTTATTTAATTATCTACTAAAAGAATTTAATTTTCCAAACAAAACAAGGAAGAAAAAAGAAGGAAACAAAATCATTTACCTTTTTTAATTTAAACACAATTGTATAAGATAAAATCAATTATATATTTAATATAAAAAAAATAGGTTATTACATTTTTCACCCCTTAAAAATAATTTCGCCCTAATTCTAATTCAAATAAGCTACGTAAAAATAAATAAATTTAGTTACGACGTAGCCGCCATTTGTAACGCATCAACGCGGATAAGTCATCATCCAACGAATTATCAATGTACTTGTAAAAGATTCGCTACCACCGCGGTCAAGTCTTCGTAAGGTTCTTCGCATCAAATTAAATCACATGATCCATCATCAAAAGGCCGTCGCTAATATCTTTGAGTTTCATTCTTGCAAGCGCACGCACTTTTCGGAACATAATTCAAATCACAAACATTTTTCTTCATCTAAATACTTATTCAAATAACCAAAATATTTAAAATTATTTTTAACTCGTTAAAATGTTTATATTCCACACATGACAAAGATCTAACAAATTATTTTTATTTAATTTTACATAAATTCACGCAAAACTCTAAAGACATCGATAACCAAAACAACTATGCAAACCATATTACCAACTCTCCCTAAGTCCTCAAGAGCTTCAAAATATCTCATCCTTAATTTGAACTATTCACCAAATAATATTACACCAAAGAATATACTACTAATATCTCTTTATCACCAACTTTCCTAAGTCAAGAGTTTCAAAATATCATAACCTCCAATCAAATTAGTTCTCAAATATTATTACACCAAAAATATACTACTACTAAGATCTCTCCATCACCATACCAAACTCCAAATCATATATCCTACTATCCTAATAAACAAATGATAGCTTTCAAAATCTCTTAAAGATTCATCACTTAATATCTAATCATTTAATAAATCAATCATTCTCTTAGTGCAAACCTTAACCCAACAAATTCCAAAATCTCCTCATACTATCACCAAAATTTCATATAAGATAACTCCAATATTCTACTAGAAATAATCGCAAAATTCATTTACTCCAAAAAATTAATCTAATTACCTCTAATCTTTACAACAACTCAAAATTACAAGAGATCCTTTCAGACTTAATAGTTTTCACTTTATCATATTATCCCACCGATTCACATACCTCAAATTATTCACAACTTAACAAAAATCATAATCTAACCCAAATAAAATCCTCAATTCCAAAATCATAATAATTTGTAATTACCTGAAATAACTCTTAACAAATAATTCTCCCATATCAAAACTCATCGATACAAATGCTCATATCATAATCAGATAATCATTTCTTAACTGAACAAAATATGATATTATTCTCCTTAATAATCCAATCACAATCCTTAACTAATATTATTGTTCCAACGCATAACAATAATAATCTTAACAAATTATCTCGCCTTTCTCAAATCAACTATAACTCAAAGAACTAAAAAAACACTGGGTCAAAAATAAGACCAACCAAACAGAGAACAAAATCAAATCAAACTCCTACGCCTACCCAATGATTTACCCATTAACTCATGTGTCAAACCTAAATAGGTTTTCTACAAGAAAGAACCTAAGCTTTGATACTATCTTCAGAACACCCCTTCCCGAAAAGGAAAAGGAGGTCACGCAAAGCACAACAAACCTCAAAATAAATAAAACAAGAGCACTAATAACCTCAAAATATTAATAGTGGTGATCCATTAATAAAGTAATAAATACAATTCTCCAAACTAGAGTCAAAATAATCAAAACTTAAAATTCGAATCATTCTAAATGGTCAAAGGCAAAACTCTCATCACACTAGCCCTGAATCACCCCCGCAAAACCCGCCGAAGAAAAACACAAGATGAGCCAATTGCCCAAAGACGGATACAGATATACAAAAGATATACAATCGATATAATAAAATAATCGAGACAAAATATCGAACAAAGCCTCAAGTGCAAATACGAACGAAAAATATAATATCCAAAGATTTGAATGGAATATATCCGAATCAACGAATGAATATATCTCAATCAACGAATCGATTTAAAAACCAATAAAAGAATAAAGAAATAACGAATCAAGTAACTAACTCAATGACTTGAATCAATGTAAACCAACAAAACTAATCCAATAAAATAATAGGTCAAACAAATGGTCGGAGTTATTTTATACCGAATGAGCTCGTAAATATACTCACACATAGCAAGTCATGCCACACAGTAAATCAAAATGATGCCACAAGTCAAAATAATGCCACACAGCAAGTCAAAATAATGCCACATTGTGCAAATCACACATTGGACCGCTAATCCAAATGACCGCTAATATGCAACCTGATAGGTGTGTTTGGCACAACATCACAATCCGCAGTAATGTAAAACTAGGGTTAACCCATACGCCTCCCACAACAAAAAACACCAAATGGCCCACTTCCTCCTAGAGCTCAAAACGGAGACGCCTGTGGACTAATCACACCGCCATTTGAAAAGTGTCACGCCTCTCGTGCAAGACGACATGCTTGTGGTACCCCACATGTGTGGTTATAACTCGTATACCCTACCAGATATTCTAACAAAAATATCATGTCACAACACATGCGATATAATACCAACAAAAGGGTTCTATATGTACATGTTGAACCAAATCAAATTATAGTCACAAGGTTTCAAAAAAGAAGGTAAAGAACATGTACCGCTTACAATTATCAAAATAAATAATACTAAACATGATAACCTAATTCAAAGAGTACAAATACTAGTCATATGTATCAACTCTAAAATGAAACTAATATATTTATTTCACAAGAAACAATTATGTGAAATCATAATGTAATTCAAATAAGGAAACAAAACTAACAAATCAAATTTAACAAAAGAGTCATCGCAGAAAGAGTATTTAATCCTGCACTGATACTTCCAAACCATTTATAAGACACTCCACAAAATCTTACCTCAAATGCCAACGATATCAAATACGTAAACGTTATTCATCACCTAAACATATTCACCTCAAATTAAATATAATCCAATTCAATAATTCCAAAATAATTCATAATCTATTTAATATGCCTTTAATCATCGCCTTATATCAATTATTAATACTCCAAAATTTATATTCCAAATATAACTCTTTAAGTTCCTTCCGTCTGAACTAATTACACAAATTAATAATACTAAATGTAAGTACATTTATAAAAATATGAACACTTCTATTTGGTACGACTATAAAATATAATTACTTATAATATTAAGATTTAATTCATTCCATATAATCTTACATATTTATTTGTATAACATCTCTTGTAAATTATGCAAGTTTTCGTAAACTTTAATTACTAATGCTATATATATATATTTTTTATTTAAAAAAAAATCATCAATTTATTATTTTAGATCTCCAAAATCAATCATGCATTACTACTCCTCCGCTCAACTGATTGAATAAAGTGATAATAATAATAAGTACATCCGTATAAGTATTACATTAATAAATAAACTCTCCCATCTTTAAAGATCGCTCTTAGTTCTTGAATTACAAAAGTACTTGCTCATGATGAAAAAACAACATACTAAATTTAATAATTTAATATGGAACCACGTGATTTATCCCCATTTATATAATGTATAATATACTTACTTATTATCGATGAAATTTCCCCACTAGTGATCAAAATCTCTAGTCTTTTCTTCACCGAGCCCCTTTCAGAGTCGTTTCCTTTATCTCCAAAGTAGCCACCTCTTCTTATTCAATAGTATAATGAAGTAATATTAGGTTTAGCTATTTATTAATTAGGTTTGCCCTAATAAACTTCTATTTGGGTTAAATTAATATTAAGGCCCAAATTTTAACCACATAATATTATCTATCACTTATTAATATTTATTAGCCCACATAATTTAAATAACTAGTTTGACCCAAATAAATGACAAGTTCCAAACAATATGTTTTAAGAATATAAATTTAATATTATTTTATTATTTTTTTTGGATATTACATTACCTACCCCTTAAAAAGGATTCCATCCCCTAATCAAAAAAAGAATGAAAATACCTAATTATCAAAAGATGCAGATATTCCACTCAATAGACTTCTCTATCTCCCAAGTAGCTTTCCGCTCAATTCAATAATTTTACCACAAGACTTTAATAAAAGGAATTATCTTCCTCAAATTTTAATTTAATCGCTTATTTAATTATCTACTAAAAGAATTTAATTTTCCAAACAAAACAAGGAAGAAAAGAAGGAAACAAAATCATTTACCTTTTCCCATTTAAACACAATTGTATAAGATAAAATTAATTAATATTTTATTATATAAAAAAAAATAGGTTATTAAGCGCCATCATTTGTAACGATCAACGTGGATAAGTCATCATGGTCCACGTAATTATTAATGTATTTGTAAAAAGATTCGTCACCACCGTGTCAAGTCTTGGTAAGGTTCTTCAAGTAAATCACATGATCCATCATGCTGGTGCGGGCCCCTGCTAATATCTTTTGAGTTTCATTCTTGCAAGTAAACGATTCTTCTAACATAATTCAAATCACAAACATTTTTTCTTCATCTAAATACGATTCAAATAACCAAAATATTTAAAATTATTTTTAACTCGTTAAAATGTTTATATTCCACACATGACAAAGATCTAACAAATTATTTTTATTTAATTTTACATAAATCCATGCAAAACTCTAAAGACATTAAATAACCAAAACAACTATGCAAACCATATTACCAACTCTCCCCAAGTCCTCAAGAGCTTCAAAATATCTCATCCTTAATTTGAACTATTCACCAAATAATATTACACCAAAGAATATACTACTAATATCTCTTTATCACCAACTTTTTTAAGTCCTTAAGAGTTTCAAAATATCATAACCTCCAATCAAATTAGTTCTCAAATATTATTACACCAAAAATATACTACTACTAAGATCTCTCCATCACCATACCAAACTCCAAATCATATATCCTACTATCCTAATAAACAAATGATAGCTTTCAAAATCTCTTAAAGATTCATCACTTAATATCTAATCATTTAATAAATCAATCATTCTCTTAGTGCAAACCTTAACCCAACAAATTCCAAAATCTCCTCATACTATCACCAAAATTTCATATAAGATAACTCCAATATTCTACTAGAAATAATCGCAAAATTCATTTACTCTAAAAAAATTAATCTAATTACCTCTAATCTTTACAACAACTCAAAATTACAAGAGATCCTTTGTACTTAATAGTTTTCACTTTATCATATTATCCCACCGATTCACATACCTCAAATTATTCACAACTTAACAAAAATCGTAATCTAACCCAAATAAAATCCTCAATTCCAAAAATCATAATAATTTGTAATTACCTCAAATAACTCTTAACAAATAATTCTCCCATATCAAAACTTCATCGATACAAATGCTCATATCATAATCAGATAATCATTTCTTAACCGAACAAAATATGATATTATTCTCCTTAATAATCCAATCACAATCCTTAACTAATATTATTGTTCCAACGCATATAACAATAATAATCTTAACAAATTATCTCGCTTTTCTCAAATCAACTATAACTCAAAGAACTAAAAACACTTGGTCAAAATAAGACCAACCAAACAGAGAACAAAATCAATTCAAACTCCTATGCCTACCCAATGATTTACCCATTAACTCACAAAGTCAAACCTAAATAGGTTTTCTACAAGAAAGAACCTAAGCTTTTGATACCATCTTCAGAATAATTCTTCCGAAAAGGAAAGGGAGGTCACGCTGCAAAGCACAACAAACCTCAAAATAAATAAATGTAGCACTAACAACCTCAAAATATTAATAGTGGTGATTCATTAATAAAGTAATAAGTACAATTCTCCAACTAGAGTCAAAATAATCAAAAAAAAAATTGAATCAACCTAAATGGTCAAAGGCAAAAAATCTCATCACACTAGCCCTCGAATCACCCCCGCAAAAACCGCTTAAGAAAAAACAAAGATGAGCCAATTGCCAAAGACGGATACAGATATACAAAAGATATACAATCGATATATGAAAATAACTCGAGACAAAATATCGAATAAAAAGCCTCAAGTGCAAATACGAACGAAAAATATAATATCCAAAGATTCGAATGAAATATATCCTCAATCAACGAATGAATATATCCTCAATCAACGTAATTGACGAAAACCAATAAAAGAATAAAAAATAACGAATCAAGTAACTAACTCAATGACTTGAACCAATGTAAACCAACAAAACTAATCCAATAAAATAATAGGTCAAACAAATGGTGGAGTTATTTTATACCGAATGAGCTCAGAATACACATCGCCACACATGTGCAAGTCAAAATAATGCCACACAGTAAATCAAAATGATGCCACACAGCACAAAATAATGCCACACAGTAAGTCAAAAATCACACATTGTGCAATCACATCGAACCGCGAATCCAAATGTATGTAAATCTGATAGGTGTGTTCGCACAACATCACACATCCGCAGTAATGTAAAAACTAGGGTTAACCCATACGCCCCACAACAAAACACCAAATGGCCCACTTCCTCCCGGAGCCTCAAAACGGAGACGCCTGTGGACTAATCACACCGCCATTTAAAAGTGTCATGTCTCTCGTGCTAAGACGACAT